>APFE031684114.1:34785-175494 GCA_000404065.3 Pinus taeda
GAGAGATATTAAAATAATTAATATTTTTAATGGAGTTCTTAAGTCTAAACTTAGGAAAATTAAAATATTAATGGGTATTAATATAAAACTGGGTGAGAATGTTCTAAATGACATGGACCAAGCCAAATCTAATCTTAGCTGTTGATTAGAGATTTAATGTCGGTCGTTGAAGACTCAACAGAAAAAGTATAAGAGGAGGCTTGAGAGTCAGTTGGAGATACACCAAGATTGATCAATTAGTTCAATTTTCTAGAGTGGGGTTTACTGAGAAAATTCGAACAATTGATCAGAGTTGCAGCGAGGGGCAGTTAGTGCATAGCAGAGAAGCAGAGATACTGCCAGAGGGCCAGCGCAATGATTGAGGAGGCTACGCAGAGCCAGCAGGAGCCACGCAAAAGGCAAGAGAGACTGCGCAAAGGCTAGCAGGGCCTATGTGGGTGACGTAGGCCAGAGCGCTGACGCAAAGGGTTCCAGGGCTACGCAAAGGCTAGCAGGGCTGACGCAGAGCCTTAGAGAAGTGTTGGAAGGATTTTCGTGGGGCAGACTTGCTAAATATCTACTTTCGAAGAGAGGTATTACAGCGAAAGAGAAATCTTTGTTGGGTGAGCCAGTTTGGCACCCTAGTTGTACTCAAGAAAGCTGCTTAATAATAAAACCCTCAAAACTGTTGCACTAGTTTTCCCAAGTTGGGTTTTTCCGGGGACAATTGTCCAAAAATAACAGTGTCCCTTGTGTATTTGTCTGTTATTTCATTTGATGATCTGTCGATGGGTTGAAACTGCATTTGTGTTTACTTTCAGTATTTATATGGTTAAATAACTTGTTAAGGAATAAACAAGTAGGTGAAATAAACGAGATAATGCAGGAAGAATTTCTAACGTGTTAAACTTAGAAAATTCAACATTACCTCAATTCGTTTTTCCTCAAACTCATCATTTTCTCAAGTTTGTCTCCTAGTGCGAAAGAAGATATTTTCTCAATCAAAGAGCAGTGATAGCCAAAAATGGTGAAATTTTGTTCTACATAATGCCAGAGTCCATTCTTCAAGCTTTACAAATCAGTCATCCAAGTTCCCTACATTCCTTTCCAGTTGACTCATTAATGGAAATTTACCAAAAGCTTACATTTCAAGAGAGAACCCATATTTTTTAGTAATTTTTATCAAAAAGATGTGAATTGTCGCGTCATAATCCGCCTTTTTCCTCGCCATGTTCCTTGAAATGTCCAAACAAATAATCTCCATGGTTTGTTGTTCGTTAAGTTATCAAAGTGATGAATGGATTGATGAAGATATTTTAGGATTCCTCTTTGTCTTTTTATCTAGGAAAAAGTCTTCTATCCTATTCAATTTTAGCCAGTTTATCTCAGATAACATTCATGAGCAGTTTTCAAAATTCAGTGCAGAAAGAGCCTTCAAACATCAACCTGTGTTAATTTACTTGTTCTTATATCACCAAGCTGAAAGGTTTAAGATGCCACTATAGAAGTTGGATTCACATGGGAGGCCACAATTTGTTGTTCAGTGGACCTCATTAGTCAAAAATAATTCAGAAGAGTATTCATTCAGTGATTTTGTTAACCAATTCCTATACTTATCACTCTGTATTCTTAGTAGTGATGTAGTCCCAAGAATTTCAATTGAAATTAAGAGAATTTTACATTTAAGTGAGCAAACAAAGGTAGGAGATTGGTATCCATATCAGAGGTTCACATAGATCAAAATTTTTGGTTGTGAATTGTCACCTTATAAATTACCAATATTTCTTGCAATGAGGGCCTTTTCTTTGGAGTTCATAAGGCAGAGCCTGAATGTAGATGAAGTTCATTTTGTGTCCAGATCAATTTAAACTAAAAGCTCAGATTGGCCCCTTTATAGCAAATACTAGAGCAGCTGATAAAGAAGCAGAAAGTTTGTTAAATCAAATGAAGTTTAAAATGAGTTTTAGCTAGCCTTATGATCCTTTGGGAATAATTTCAGCTATCAGACTTGAGCAAAAGTCAGCTCCTTATATAGTTATACACTTTTCAAAACCAGAGATTGAGTAGTATGTTAATGTTGATTTGTGTAGCTTGGGAGGTACTCCAAGCCCTAGGGTTCAGTGTTTGGAGGGCAAAGCACCACAAGGGCAGCTTGTGGGCTTGGAACCCAAGTGTGGGGTTTTGCACCCATCGTGATTTTGGTCAAAACCTTGACGAAAAATTGACATGTGATGGATGAGGATGATAGTGTCCGGCGAGACCATTCCAATGCATCGAGAATCATCCGATTCTGAGTTGTCGTTAGAGAGAAATGAATTTTTGAGGTTGACAAGTTAATTATTGGTTGTCAAGTCATGTAGGCTTGGTGTAAATAATTCCAATAGATGTGTCTCTTCATAATTTGTTGAAGCCCCTCATTATGTCTATAAATAGAGGGTGAGAACATGTGTTCTAAGCATCCATTTGTGGTAATACATCTCAAGGTCAGCTCTGAAATTAGACGAGGCTAAGCCACAGCAAGAGAGGGCCAAACGGACAGCATGGAGGAGCATAAGGAGCAGCGTGGCATTTTTGTGGAGAGGCCGAGTTGTTGTAGGTTACAGCGGGCTGCTTTGAGGCTTGTTTGAGGGTTGTCTTAAGTACGGATTGCTTGGCAGTGAAGACCGCGAGGGTAGAGGAGAAAACATAATTGTTGAAGGGTTGTTTGGTGGGTTTTGAAGGGGCTGAAGGCCTACAGCAGCTGCTGTGCTAGGCCACAAGCCATAGCCAGCAGCTAGGTTGTCCTTGGTACTGCATTTGGGGTGGAAGTAGGCCAAAAGGAGCAGCGTAGGTGTGGTGGGCTTCTCGCTTGGAGGACCGTAGCTCTAAGTGGCTTGCTTTGCTGATTTGCGTGGAGGTTAAGGGTTGAAGTGTAATGCCCTAACTAGTGATGCACTGACAGCAGTGCAACAAGATGAACAACAATGTTTTGGGAGGTGTGTTGGGTCAATTTTTTGACCGAATTGGATTGTGATTACAGCAGCCTGTTGGTGCCATGTGAATGACATTCCGTGGTGGTGAAATGTCTTACTAGGAGCAGAATTGACAGTGACGTGATTGGGTGCCATTAATCTGATTGGAGGGCAGTATGTTGGCTACCCAAAGTAGTCCTAGAGCAACAGACAAGAAGGACGTTGTTGATGCGTGATTGGGTAAAGTTTGCAGCCTAATGAGCAAGACAAAGATGGGCGAAATTGACTGCTAGATTGACAGATTAGAGCTCGGGAATTAGGCCTACCCAGAGAGCAGTTTGATGAGCCCGTGTTCATTGTACCAGACATGACTTGCAACAGTGATAGGAGGCAGCCCTCTTGGAGTCTCGATGTGTAGTAGCCTTGATGGACTAAGGCACTACTAGTGAGTAGTATAGGAGCAAAGGACCGGCAAGACAAGATACGACATCGAAGTTGCGCAACAAAGTTTGTCATTGTATCTTGTATACCATAGACAGTTGTATTATTCAGATTTGGTTTAATATAACGAAGATTGGGATTCTACTTATTGTACAATTTTGTTAAAAAACGTGTATATTTGTGCATATGTGATTTACTGCTTTACATTTCCGCTGTGCAAAGTAGTTTATGGTTGAGATTCTTGGTTTGGTAGCATCAGTGATTTTAAGACTCTAACCTAGACCCAAGGTCGTGGAATTTCAACATGGTATCGGAGCTTGACTGAGCTACTTTGGAAGTAAGTAAATCAGAGTTGTGCACAACAAAGTACAGCGTGAGAGGGAGTTGGTCGCATTGTGAGTGAAGGGTTCACTATAATGTCGAAGTTGCAGGCAAGTATCTAGTATTAGGACAAGTTGGAAGGGTTGGCCAACTATACTCCTTGAAAGGAGAGGATCAAGCTGGTCTTGTAGGTCAACAGGATCTGGGATTTTGCCGAGAAAGAGATCAAGAAGCCAACCGACCCTAAGGCGCTGGAAATATGGGAAGATTTGGATGTGAGGGCGAGATTGATCATCCTTGATGGTGTGAAGGATGCCCTAATACCTCATTTGTCCGGGAAGAACACCGCACATGAGATGTGGATGGCTCTTCAGAATTTGTTCCAGAACAAGAACGACAACCGGGTATTGGTATTGAAGGATAAGTTGAAGTCCACCAACATGTTAAAGGGTGAAAGCGTGACCTCGTATCTGACGAAATTGTCTCAAGTCAAAGATGAGCTTGTTGCCATCGTTGTGACTATCTTAGATGGAGATATGGTAAGGATTTTCCTTGAAAGGGTTCACCGAGGAATGGAAGCCCTTCATCATGAGAATCGTTGCCAGAGAGAAGCTGCCAGACTGTGATAGGTTGTGGGATGACTTCATTCAGGAATAGTTGTGAGACAAGGATCTTCATCTGAAGAAGAAGGCTTCAGATGATGACATGGCACTTGCTTCACAAATGAAGGGTAAGCAAAAGAAGGACTTTAGTAAAGTCAAGTGTTTTAACTATGGCAAGACGGGTCATTTTTCGTCGAGATGTTCGATGAAGAAGAAGGTAAATGATGAAAAGAAGAAAGGAAAGCAGGGCGCTGGTGTTGTCACTTCAGCTGAGATAGATTATCTCTCCAGAAGATTGGAAGAGGAGGACTTTGCTATTATTTCTCATTTCTCGCAGGGTACTATCACTGAGGATGGATGGTACGTGGACAGTGGTGCGACGAAGCATATTACATGGTCACAAGAGGTTTTTGAGACTTTAGCTAAATGGGACTTAAAGTTGCACATGGTGTTGGCTGACAAGAGCCAGTTGGAGATAAAAGGATCAGGTGTTGTGCCATTCAGGATGGAGACAAGACATATGATGCGGGTCCAGGATGTATTGTTTGTACTAGGACTCAAATATAGCGTGATTTATGTCTCGATGATCGAGAGGAAAGGGCTTGAGGTCTTGTTCCAGGATGGGAAGGCAAGACTCAGGCCTAGAGGTTGTAAGTCCGATGGGATTGTACTAACGGGCAACCCTGTGGATCATGGAAAGAAGCAAGTGGAGCAGGTGCAAGTTCCAGAGAAGTAGGAGCAAGTGCAGGTGCAGGCTTCAAAGGAACAAGTACAGGTTCCCGAGAAGAATGTACACCTTCCCTTGAAGGTCCAGGTTCCAAAGACTCAAAAGGAGTCTAGTTCGAAAGGGAGCTTGCAGATTCAGAGGGAGACTCTACAACCCAAGAAGAGAGTATGGTCAGTGGTAAGCAAGGGTGCTCCTACAACTGCCAAGAAGGAATCATGGAGAGAGAGGAAGACATTATAGGATAACAAGAAGAAGCAAGTTGCTTCCAGCAGTGACAACGACACTTCCGAGAAGGGCGTACTTCACCGTACAAGGATTGTTTTGATTGTGAGCGCCAAGAGTTAGGCAAGTGTTGCAAGCAGTGATGATGATGACGAGATACTTCCTAGTCTTGGAAGTACCTCCCTCGCTAAGAGGGATTATTGATTTGTGTAGCTTGGGAGGTACTCCAAGCCCTAGGGTTCAAGGTTTGGAGGGCAAAGCACCACCAGGGCAGCTTGTGGGCTTGGAACCCACATGTGGGGTTTTGCACCCATCGTGATTTGGGTCAAAATCATGATGAAAAATCGACATATGATGGATGAGGATGATAGTGCTCGGCGAGATGATTTCAACGCATCGAGAATCATCTAATTTCGAGTTGTTGTTAGAGAGAAATGAATTTTTAAAGTTGGCAAGTTAATTATTGGTTGTCAAGTCATGTAGGCTTGGTGTAAATAATTCCAATAGGTGTGTCTCTTCATAATTCATTGAAGCCCCTCATTATGTCTATAAATAGAGGCCCGAGGGTGAGAACATGTGTTCTAAGCATCCATTTGTGGCAATACATCTCAAGGTCAACTTTGAAATTATAGGAGGCTAAGCCGCAACAAGAGAGGGCCAAAGGGACAGCGTGGAGGATCTCAAGGAGCAGCGTGGCATTTCTATGGAGAGGCAAAGTTGCTGTAGGTTACAGCGGGCTGCTTTGAGGCTTGTTTGAGGGTTGTCTTGAGTCGGATTGTTGGGAAGTGAAGGCCGCAAGGCTAGAGGAGAAAACATAATTGTTGTAGGGTTGTTTGGTGGAGTTTTTGAGGGGGCCAAAGGCCTACAGTAGCTGTTGTGCTAGGACACAGGCCATAGCCAGCAGCTAGGTTGTCCTTAGTGCTATGTTTGGGGTGGAATTAGGCCAAAAGGAGCAGCGTAGGTGTGGTGGGCTTCTCCCTTAAAGGACTGCAACTCTAAGTGGCTTGCTTTGCTGATTTGTGTGGAGGATAAGGGCTGAAGTGTGATGCCCTAACTAGTGATGCAATGACAACAGTGCAGCGAGGTGAACTATAGTGTTTTGGGAGGTGTATTGGGTCAAGTTTGTGATTGGATTGGATCATGATTGCAGCAGCCTGTTGGTTCCATGTGGATGACATTCCGTGGTGGTGAAATGTCTTCCTACGCGCAGAATTGACAGTGACGTGATTGGGTGCCATTGATCAGATTGGAGAGCAATGTGTTGGCTACACAAAGTAGCCCTAGAGCAGCAGACAAGAAAGATGTTGTTGGGTAAAGTTTGCAACCTAATGAGTAGCACTTTGATGGACAAAAGTGACTACTAGATTCGCAGATTGGAGCTCGGTAATTAGGCCTACTCAAAGAGCAGTTTGATTAACCCGTGTTCATTGTAGCAGACATGACTTGCAACAGTGATAAGAGGCAGCCCTCTTGGAGTCTCGATGTGTAGTAGCTTTGATGGACTAAGGCACTACTAGTGAGTAGTACAAGAGCGAAGGACTGACAGGACAAGATACGACATCGAAGTTGCGCAACGAAGTTTGTCATTGTATCTTGAATAATATAGACTGTTGTATTATTCAGATTTGGTTTAACATAATGAAGACAGGGATTGTACATATTGTACAATTTTGATAAAAACCGTGTATGTTTGGGCATATGTGATTTACTACTTTATATTTCCGTTGTGTAAAGTAGTTTATGGTTGAGATTCTTGGTTTGGTAGTGTCGGTGATTCTAAGACTCTAACCTAAACCCAAGGTCATGGAAATTCAATAGTTAATAGGGACATTTGGGAGGAAAATACTTTACAAAAAGTTGAAGAACAAGTGTCAAGTCAGACAGCATTAGAAACTCCTCATCCAAAAGAAAAGGCGTTGAAAAGGAAATGTTACCCACCATTTTGTGGGTAATATCCCTAGGAGAAATTTTTTCTCCAAGATGGTCCTCAGCCAACAGCGCCTTGCAGCCACCAGCTAGCTCATTGTACCATTTCTTCGCCACTTGAGCTAGCCATGTGGTCCCTCGCCCATCTGCCATGATCATATGTTTGAAGGTGGACCTGCCGAACCTAAAGGTATGCCTTGTTATTTAGAAATTGAGTATTGTAGTTTGCTTATCATGGACACTTCTGGGCATGGATTAATGGGGGGATTCGACGAAAAGAATGGGCTAGGTCTGTGTTCTTGTCCCCTAGACCCCTTTTAGGTATTAACCTTGGATTCTAGTCCCGCGGTATCTCTTTTACTAACCATTTGGCTCTAGTTATGGTATTTCATGGGAAACCTTGATTTTGGTTGCGTGGTCCCGCTCCCTTATCCATTTATATTACCCTCTTTCCATTCATTACTACGCCATTCATCATTTCTCCCAGTTGGGTCCAGATTCCTCCATTGGATCCACATAGGGTTAACATGCCCCTTCACCTTGCCCACACCTTGGGTCATGGCCTCGAATGAAGCCCGAAGGTTGATGCAGCTAAAAAGAAAGATAAAAGCATATATGGCCACATTCAACAGGGAAATGTACCACAAAATGCAAAAATGGCTGAGACAAACACAATTAGCACGTGGGAAAAAGCCAATACATGAGCTCTACCCCATCATCATGGCCATCACCCTGGTTCCTACAAGTTTTATGACCCTTCTTCATCATATAGGAACCCATGATTGTCCCAACCCCTGGGGGGCACTGGACCACCCCACCTTAAAAGGGGGTATTCACTGCTATATCTTATACATCATGCTCTTCCCCCTTGAGCCCCCAGCAGTTAATCAAAGAAAATCATAAAAAGGCAAAAAACATAGAAAGAAGAGTTGAAAAATCAAGGTAGGGCAACTTCATGTACCCCGATTGCTCCCTCCTATACGTAATAAACCCAAGTGTAGTCTTCCCTCTTATTAGCTACGCTTGTACCCCAACATGTGAACCAGGGTTGCCCCTTCTCATTCCCTACTTCGTTCACCTATCTGGCATATGCCCACCACCTTTTGAAGCATGTACCTTGACTATATTATCCCCTTTAGAAGTAGAACCACCTAATAGGATTATTGGTTAACCCCATTTGGAGTTTAGGAGACATTGGCACATCCCGAAGCCCATTATGGAAGGGAAGGCCATTATGAAGTCCCCACTTGTGGTCAATGATTTGGCAAGCTCATTTACCCGATTTCTCTAATGACTTGTTGTACTAGAAGGCTAGGGGACGCATTGGATCTTATGCAGGATCGCTGATGGTCTCCACTTTAGGTTTGGTATCCCTATATGTGTCCTAATCCTTCAAAGGGCTACATTGGCACTTGTAGGGTGTGCGTTGAGAGCCTTGGGCCTCCACAATAGTAGACAAAACTCCATGGATCCCCACAACCATTCAAAGATTGCTCGTGGATCACTTATTGGACGAGGAAGATGCACCTGATCCATCATGCCCAGCTGGCCCCAGACTTGCACCATATGCTTGGTAGATGATCCAAGACTTGCATGATGATGTGGCATCACCTACACCATCACCCTAGCCTTAGCAGACGATCTACAAGCATCTTCGATTTGCTTGAAGACCCATGAAGTCACTTGTGTGCCCTCAGAGCCATTGGGAGCACCACAGGTTTATTATGTTGAGAACAAGGCGCTAACCCCTTGTCCATTACTTTTGGAAGTCCAACTCACCATTTTGGCACTTATGGACTTCATCAGGCCTCTTAGAGAACCCAACGGCATGCATTATTGATTATTCGACTTGTTGGGAGGCTTATTATTTTATTTATGAGCTAGTTTGGTGGGCTTGTCACCAATAGATAGTTATTTGCTCATTACTTTAGTTGATGGGCTAATGTAGGCTCAAATTAGGTAATTCGAACTTCTAATGAGTGTATAAATTGAAGAGACATGAATTCATTTGGATCATCGCTTTAGATTGGCTCTCTCTCTTTTTTAGAGAATTTACTACTTTTTCTGCAGGACGAATTGGAGCTTTATGGATGGATATTGATCTATCTTCTCTTGGAGCTTCTCTCTTATCAATTGTGAATGGTTGGATATATTTTGTTACATATAAGTACATGCTTTTAATGTTATTCTTGTTTTACTTTGTCATTACATTGACCTGGGATTTTCGTTGTTCTAGGGCTAATTGTTGCATGCATTTACTGCTTTAAATTATGGAATTTTGTCTCTATTATAGCATCTCTTAATGTATGGGCCATGTAATATGAATGAAATCTCCTAGGGGTAATTCTATCAAAGAATTTAACCTTGATAAGCCATTTCCTTTGCACATTGAAGTATAAAAGCTGCAAGATTGCTTCTCCTTGACCTAGAAGGCTAACGAAGTAGTCTTGAAGCCTCCTTGATTGAGAATCAAGAAATCCCACTCACATTCATCAGACTCCATTCTCCCAAAGACTAAGGCATTGATCTACCAAAAGGTGGTCACCAAAATCCCATTCATTCATCTTCTTCCAGGTCTAGCCAAGTTGGGACACCTAAGGCATCAATTTCTCGACAAGCTAGCCCTCAAAAAAGTTCGATCTCTTAGGGTCTCTTGCGCTGGTGTTTCCTCTAGGTCTCCTCCAATTTTGAAGCCATTCCTATGGTGGAGTTGGGAGAAAATCCAAGCCCTAGCTCTGGGATCAAACTTTGCCTTAGCATCCCCAGGGCAAGTGCCTCATAGGTCAAATCAACACCTTCGAGTGAAAATTCTTTCTTTGATCCTTTCCCCCACCTTGTCTAGGGTAAGAACATCATTGGTTGCTATACGCATTCCTCCTATCCTAAACCGGGTACACTTGGTCCCATGTGGTCCCATTCCTTTGAAAAGACAATTCTTCAAGAACCATCTGGGATACTAATTACAATAACGATTTTAGGGATTGGGGAGTTCCTTCATAAGTCATATCCCATAAACTCAACCCTTAAATCCTCCCTTCCTTTCCCTAGAAGACATTGCACTTTGCTTAGAAGGCAAGCAAGCCTTATCTTTCTAACTCTTCCGGGAAAGGGATTGTTTGGGTCACTCCACATCATTTCATTGACTTATCCTTCATCGGTGACTCCATCATATATTGGGTCTCCTCCCATCGGTGAAAGTTCATAAATAGAAGGGAGCCTTAGCTGAGGTGACACTGGGCTAAGTCTCCATTTGTTGCCCTTGGCCTAGCATTTGCCCTTTAGGGATCCCCTTTAGGTCCCCTGCTAGTTTGAGCAGTAACTGGACAAGTGAGTATTTATTTTGGTATTTCAATGTCTAAGTCAACAGAGTTTAGACTTTTCAAAAGAAGAAAGACCAAGGAAACAAAGAAGAATCATTTGAAGCCAGGAATATAGAGGTCTCAACTACAGTGACGGTGTCAAGCAAACCTGTTTTTACACTACAACAGATTGAAGAAACAACATCATATGTATCTTGCTTCACCTTCTAGTAGTCAAAGCATTTTTGATAAATTCAAAGAAATGATGAAAAAGAATAAGCCTCTAAAGTTTGCTACATAAACTCAATTTTGGAAACAGACTTCCTCTACCCAGAACAGATTTTTGTCTGCACTGAATCCTGATAGTAGAGAATTTCAATTGGCATTTCTTCAACGAAAGGTTCAAGTCCCAAAGACTGCAGAGGACTACAAAACTTCTATATTTTCTTTTGATACTAAACAAATTAATCCTATAGACTAGATAGATCTACATAAGCAAGCGGGTGAAATAATCTACTCTTATCTAACAAGTTCTGCTATGGTTGTTTCAAAATTACAAATTTCTTTGAATAACATTCATTCTCAACTTTAGAGACTAGCCTCCAAACAACTAGGGATTAAGGGATTCACCTAGTTAGACATATAATTAAAATCAACCAAGATTTTTTGCATCTCACCTAAATTGTAGGACTTGCATTTCATCTAGGATAGCTAAGCATCTCATAAGCAGTGATTGTTCATCGAATCATTTGGTATTTAATTGATATAAAGCAAGTAATTGACTCCATAAGGCATTGGTCTCACATAATAATATAATCTAATCTTTTAACTTGCTAAAATCAACCAAGTGACTAGGCCATTCAATCGTGTCTCTCGGAATTGCTGGTTGCCAACGAGTCTTGCATTCTCATATTCCATACGGACTACCCCCCATAGCCTGTTGTTGGGAAACAACTAGGACAGAGAGGTCAGGGATTAGAGTGACAGCCCCCGACCTGAATCATTGTCACACCGTGCCTATACAATTTGAGCGACAACAAGCCTCAAGCTTCACTATAATCAACTAGCATCCTCCTTGACTGTAGATATGGAGCAAGTAATAGCTCAAAAGACTCAAATGTGCAGGTTGGAGAATGAACTACACGCTATAAGATGTCAAATGGAAGCAATTTAAATTCCATACAGTTAAGAACAGTCAGGAATCAATTCAATCAGTCAATTTGGTGTTCATGGACAACCTAGGCCTTCCAAATCTCAGCAAGGACATTAGAGAAGCAAAGAACCCAAACTACGTAGCTAATAACCCCAATATTTAAACAGGTTTTATGGAGTGTAATTTTTGTTTATACTTGGGCTCCTTCTAATAGTAAGTTATTTTGGTATATAGGTAAAATTTTGTCAATTGGTTGGTTCAACATGAATTTGCAGAGACCACTGACCCTGATAGGCCAAACTTATTAAAATTGTGATGTAATGTTGTTGCATGTCTCATGGAGACCTTTAATACAAATTTCTTGGTTACAGTTAAAAAACAAAAAAAATTGCTATAAAACTGAAATGACTTCCTCTTTAGAGCCGAAGCTCTTATACCATGCTAAAATCTCCATAACCTAGCTAAATTACTTCCTTATGATTTCCTTACTGAAAATTCATTTAGATTGAATTCTTTAGCTCATAGAATAAAATACACTTGCTGGAGATTTAGAAAAAAATAAAAAATAAAAAAGTGTTAGCTATAGGAAACCAATTTCCAAAATACACAAAAATTTCTGCCCTTCAAATATCAATTTTTTGTTAAAATTACTCCAAGCTTACAAGGGCTCCTGAACTGGGAAAATATCCCACTAATAAAACATGAAAACTACAGCAAAACCTAACTATTATGGTACACCATACAGGTTGTACACCCCTGCCAAACACTGTTAAAATACCCTCCTTCTACTGCTACCACCCGCATGGACTGGTACGACACTGTACTACACGCCAATGTGGAAAAAGTCCCTAAAAAATCGGGATTTATTCCTAAAAATACGATTTTGTGGGCTAAACGATTATATCGGCCGATTTTTTGGCGATTTTTTCATAAACGAAAAAATCGCAATAATATCGAATTAATCCCGATTTAATCGAGAGTCGATTGAAAAAATTGGTTACATTATGATCGCGTGGATAAAAAGCCTGAAACCGTTCATTTCGCATCATTTTAATTTTTCACTGTCTGTTTGGCTTGTTCCGCGCTGTGGAGAATCGAGGGTTTCAACTTTCAACTTCAAGTTTTCAGTTTGCATTTGCCACTTGCAATGTTGCCATCAAGAGGAGCCCGCAGCTGCAAGCCTCAAGGTATGCGTTTGAACTTCAGTGACCAGTCTTCAAGTTCAGATTTAGAAATCCGTTACCTGTAGGCTGTTAAAACTTAAGAGTTACGTATTATCTAATATCATTATGGTTAACCGTTAATATATAATATATATTTAATAAATTAATATTACATAATACATATGGCTATGCGCATTGTGGGCAGTGGAAAGCCATTACCCAAATTCCAAATTTGTTATATCAATATGTATTGTGTATAAGTTATAACTGTTAACAATGTTACAAATTTATAATGATACCAAATTCGTTATAACTTATAAAGTTATAAACTTATATGTATAATTTATATTTTAAACACATCGTTCTATGATCTATCATGCTCACAGCAAATTGTAACTTGTAAAGTTGTAAGTCCCTTGAGTCAAGACATATCAATGAACAGTGAACACTGCATAAATTCAAATTGACTACGTCAACAATGGACAATCAGTGGAAGGCCCAAAACAGTATAGTTGTTAAGTTATTTATATCAGTCAAATAATGAAAACACACAGTCCTTCATTCAGCTTGATAACAAGAGTTACAGTACACAGAAGTTATTAGGAACCTGGTGTTAACTCGCAATGCAGACTCTAGCATATCAGTCCCCTTTTGGTGAAGAATATCAGTCCCACTTGAAGAATGCTATTGCTAGCTCAGAAATTGAGCCCACAGTGTTAAGTTGTTAACATATAATAATAAATGTTAAATATATATGGCTTAAGTGTTCACTGTTCGATGGGTCTAAAAATTTAAAAAATTAAAAATTAAAATTACTGTAAATTTGTAATTTAAATTTTAAATTTACTAATTTGTTTCTAAATTCTGAGTGCAATACAAATTGATAATTATATTTTGTTGATTTGAATTTGTTTCAATTTTTTTTGTGCCCAGGTTTAAACTTTAAATTCAAGCTCAAAGTTTAAAACAAAATGCCGAGGATTTTGGATTCTATGTGGGAGTTTGGTGAGCCTGATGCTACACTCGAAACTGGGGGGGTCAATAGAATGTATTTGACTTGCAAGTTGTGTGGCAAGCATATGTCAGGAGGCATCAACAGATTAAAATTCCATTTGGGGCAAATGTTGAACTTTGCAAAAATACAACTCCAGAAATCATCTGACGGGCCATTTAATCATTGATGGATAAAGAGGAGGGAAAAGACACCAGGGCAGCAATAACAAAACAACTTGTAGGGGGCTCAAGAGTGGGGGGAATTGAGAGTGGCAATGCTTCTACAGCAGCGTCACCTTCCTCACCCATGGGTACTCATCCTTCTATCTCATCTTTTTTTGTTCCTAGAACAACAACTGGTTCACAACCTGGGATCAAATCATCAATGAAAAAAAAGGAAAAGGCAGAAGCTGACAGGTTGGTCAGTAGGTGTCTTCCATGGAGTGATGTTCCTTTCAACATTGCCAAGACAAACCCATTCTACCAGCCTATGTTTGATGTTGTTGCTGTCGTTGGCTCGAGGTACAAAGCCCCCACCTTTGCAGAATCGAGAGGGCCTCTTATTCAAGATGAAAAGACTGAGTGCACTGCTAGATTGGCAGAGTTTAGGGCATCATGGGAGCACACTAGATGCACAGTCATGTCAGATGGTTGGACGGACCAGAAGGGTAGGACCCTTCTTAACTTCTTGGTTAGTTGTCCCAAGGGGACAATGTTTATGAAATCCGTTGATGCATCTGCACACATTAAAGATGCACGTTTATTATGTGAGTTGTTGGACATATTCATTCAGGAAGTAGGCCCAAGCAATGTTGTCCAAGCCATAACGGACAACGCTGCAAATTATGTTGCAGCTGGCAAGATGCTTATGGAGAGGTATCCTAACTTGGTTTGGACACCTTGTGCTGCTCATTGCATTGACTTGATGTTGGAGGATATAGGTAAGATTCCTACTGTGAGGGATATTGTTGAATCATCCAAGAGCATAACAAAATTTATATATAATCATTCATCTGTGCTTAGCTTGATGAGAAGATTCACCAACAACAAAGAGTTGGTGCGGCCTGCCATTACACGATTTGCCACTACTTTCATATCTCTTCAGTCTCTGTTGAATTCTATGTGGGAGGTGAAGAGCATGTTTCTCTCAGCGGATTGGCGTTCTTATCTATTAGCCGCAAACCGGAGGGAGAGGGCATATGCAGACTAGCTTCATATGATAAGAGCTTTTGGGCAGGAGTAGAGGAGGTGTGTGCCATTTCAAAACCTTTGGTAAAGGTTCTTCGGTTGGTTGATGGAGACAAGCCCGCAATGGGCTACTTGTATGAGGCCATGGATAGGGCCAAAGAAGCCATCCATGTTTATTATGCAGATAAGGGAGACGAGGGGTTAGAGAAACAACAGGTCATATGGAGAGTGATTGATCAGCGATGGAACAATACCCTCCATCGCCCCATTCATGCTGCAAGTGTCTACCTCAACCCTGCATTTTCTTATGCTTGTGGTTTCAGATTTGATGCCGAGGTGATGGATGGATTATTCACTTGTGTCAACAGGATGGTGTCATTTGAGCAAGAACGTGAGGAGATTTCTAAAGAAATGGAGGTCTATAGGATGGGAGGTGGCACATTTGGTTTTAACATGGCTATTAAGAATAGGACGACCAAAATGCCAGGTAAGCTTCAGTGTGTTTCAAACTTTCAAGTTTAGAATTTCAATGTTTTTTTTTATGTTTCTCATTTTTCTTTTAATTTGTAGATGCTTGGTGGACAAGCTATGGTGCCAGAGTACCCCATCTCCAAAAGCTTGCCATTCGAGTGCTCAGCCAAACATGCAGTTCCTCTGGGTGTGAGCGCAACTAGAGTGTATTTGACAAAATACACTCCAAAAAGCGCAACAGGTAAAAACTAAAATGATTTCAAATTAAATTTTTTGAATTCGTTTGATTAATTTTAATATTTAAATTTTCTAAGTACTAATTTACAATCTATGACCCTAATATAGATTGGAGTCCCAACGCCTCAATGACATGGTCTACGTCTACTACAATCTTCGATTATGGGTGAGACAGCTTCAAAAACCTACTGATGTAGAAGCCATCTCATTGGACAATATTGATACCAACGCTTCATGGAGAGTCGAGACTGAGAGGCCAATCTTGGACTCGATCCCGGATTGGTTAGGTGTGGATCTAGAGGATGTAGCAGTTGCAGAGGAAGGAGAGCCAGAGATAGAGGAGGAGGAGGCGGAGCAACATCAGGGTCAGGAGGCAGTAGCAGAGTTGGATGAGGATGCTGAGGAGGAGGTGACACCATTTAGGATGGGCAGCAACAGCAGCATAGCACAGAGCCCACCTCTTCCATCGGCTTCTAGAGGACGATTGAGTCCATTTCATTTTGTATCCCCAGGGGCAGGGTCTTCTTCCTCTAGAGGAAAAGGCAAAGCCATTCCCTATTCTCGTAAAAGGGGAAGAGGATCTCAGTGACTAATTAGTGATTACTTGATGACTTTTAGATGACTCATGATGTACATTTATTATATTTTTTGTTGATATTTTGACTCTTGAGAGTTGAGACTCAGACAGGACTCGAGATTCAGGGAGTTGATTCACTATTTTGATATGTGATGTAGCACTAGACTTCATATACATATTATATATTAGCTTTCTTTACATGTTTATGTGGAAATGCATTTATTTGATGTTGTGGATACTCTAGATGTTAAAAAAAAAATTAAAAAAATGAATAATTTTGTGTTTTTTTAATTTTGCCAACTTTTTGCTGACTTTTTCGAAAAACTCCCGACTTTGCCGAGTTTTTCAACTTTTGGACCCTTGCCGAATTAAACCCGACTTCGACTTTTTCCACATTGGTACTACCGCAGCCTCTCTACCTTTTCTACAGCCTGTACTGCCTACATCCTATTGTATGGACCACGAGCTCTCTTTACTGCTATACAACCTGTACCCTATGTTGCAGGAAACGTGGGGCAGGGGTACGTTTCTGTACGGAAACTGGTACAAAACGGTGAAACGCGTTTGGTACGGCCGTGAAACGCGTTTCCGACCGTACTGCCACGTTTCACGAAACTAAAACGTGGCCAGTACGGCCGGAAACGTGTTTCACGACCGTATGACCCACGTTTCAGCATTTACTTGTGTTTTTTTTATTTTTTTTTAATTTATTTTTAGGGTATGCTAGTGACTTCTAGTTGCTTCTAAAAGCGTGTCTAAAGTTATAAAAGTGAATTTTTGCCCTAGTGTTGATATGCAGTTCACCAGGAAGTTTGAGGCATATGCAGTTCATGGTAATGTTAAATTCTTAAATTTTTAACATTACCATGAAATGACTCAGGATGTTTGAGAGTGGTTTCGCCCTCATTGGATTTCATATGGAGAAAGTAGAATTTTAGATCTCACTCAAAATCCAGTAGACTTATCTGTTTTTCAGGATTGGGGGCATTGCAATGTTTCCATTGGATTTTATCATGTACAAGGGTATGGAACTTGTATTTAATCAAGAGAACCAAGCCCTCTATGCAGGGAAAACTCCCAATAATCAAGAGCATGTAGGGTACTAGGGTATGAAACTTGTATTTAATCAAGAACACTAAGGTCGTTCCACTATGTAGGAGGAGACTCCCAATACAACAGTGGTCCTTCTAAAGAATGGGATGTGGATGCAGAAAATCCTGATTTGGGTCTCTCTCTTGTAGCCTTATAGTCTTTATTGTACTTGCAACCTCATATATTAATATAAACAAAGGCTGATTTTGAGATTTGGATATATAATAAAGGTTGCTTTTGGATATTCCGATATTTTTATTTTCATTATGTGATCATTCATGAGTAAATGTGATGTAAATTTAATCTTAATGTTTAAATGTAATAAATTATAATGTGTCATTTATGCTTTATGATTACATATATATATTCGCGTTTCGCCGTTTCCAAAATTTAGGGAGGTCGCGTTTCATATCGCTTCCCATTTTGGAAACTCGTACCCGTTTCCCCGTTTTGTGCAACCTAGCCTGTACCACTTGAAGCTATTGCCCAAAATTTCCCCAAAAATTGTACATACCACCCCTCTCTTTCGTTCGGTTGTATGGCCTTCTAAAGTTGCCTCTGCACTTGCTATGAACGCCCCTTTCAATTTCTAGGAGTTGGGTTAATCTTCTCTTGTTGCTAGCACTGTTTCCTCATAACTCCTTTGGATTTACACACTAAGTGAAAATCCTTTATCACTCTCTATGTCACAACTGCGTTACTCTAACACTCTTGTGTATCACACTGTCTTTTCCTTTCACTTTGTTTTTCTTTATAGCATTGACTTGAATCTGCTCACCCTAATCTCCAAAGTGATTGATGGCTGATATTAAATCTCATCTCACTTGAGATCAATGGATGAGATTCATCTAACACTATTGTAATTATATTTCATTTTATGGTACTTTCCTAAGTCAATAATTAAAACGACTCTTCACTTCAATAATTGACTTTAATAAATTTAATTACGAAAGTAAGAAAGGTCCTTTTTGGACAACTTCCACACATCCTACAGTAGACCTGTCAGAAGTTCTTATCCAATGCTACAAGCATCAACATAACATTCAAAACAATGGAATGATTCAATTTATTTACTGAAAAAGAGTCCCAGTCTTCCATCCAGTACAGGTCCAACACTGAACCAACAACCTCACTTAAGGGAAATGATTAAATAGAACAAAAAGGTGGCAGAAATTAATTGGATGAACAAAATGCATTTATTCAAAATTAATGGGGTAAGAAGAGGAGGGAAAAGAAGAATCAACAACAAGAACAAAGTTATTTATCAATATCTGAAGCTTCTTTTTGCCGGAAGAGCCCTTCAGAGATCTCAACTGTTATAGATTGATTCTAATTTCTATTCTTCCATAAAAGTTACAGGTAAGCTTGGTGTTCGTGGAAGAAGGAAACTTATGAACCTGGAAAATTAAAAAGAATTGAACAGAAGAGTCAATCAATCAAAAGATTCATGTTTGGTTGGGGAAGAAATTACAAATTAATGAAATTGTGAGTAGATAATCTACTTGGAATAGATACCAGAATCCATCGATTCTTAGCCAAAGGGATATTTTTATAGTCTTGAAAGCCAGCTACATTCTATTGTATTACTCCCAGAATAGGGAAGAGCAAGTTTGCCACAATGATAATAGAAAGCATTTTGTCAAAAAAACTGAAAAAAGAATGAGCTATAATAGTCTCCAAGTAATTACTGGCAACACTCCTCCATAAATGTAGCCCACAAGCTTTGTCGCAGACTACAACCCAAAGTTTCTGCGACAAAGCTTGTGGGCTACATTCCTGTAATCATGATGGCTGTAAAATTGCCCCTTTTAGTAATAAATCAGCATTGTAAATGCAGACAATAAGATAAGTCAAATGTCAAATACAGAGTTGTACCATGGACTAGTGCTGATCCAGTATCTGCAGGAAGCTTAAAAAGCAGCTTCTTATACCGGCGATTGTCTCTTTTGGGAGAGAAGTTAGGATGCGTAAATGTGAAAACCTAGAGATGAAAACATCAAGCAGTCAGAATATTAGTTACTTGATGACAAACTCCAAGCAGAATTTAGAGTACAGTAAGTCAAAAGACATTGCAATCAACATTTGACCATCAGAACAAATAACGCCGGTAAAAAATATTCATGTAAAGAAGAAATTTCAAATAAAAGCTAAAATGACAGCTCACAGGTTGTGTTGGAGCTAGTCTCGCTATACTGTGAAGTTTTACAACATAAGCGGTTTCAAAATGTGCGATGTCTTTATGAGATTTGACCTGCAAGAATTTAGAATATAGCTGAGCAAAGAAAACAGTTAAGTGTAACAGCCAAACGAGTGTTCATGAAATCAACAGAAATGAATACCACTTGGTACTTACGTCATTGTAAAGTTTTGATGCTGTAATTGGTTCAACAAAACTTGTGTACCTAGAATGACGCATACAATGCTTCATACATGAAAATTAAGGCATCTAAAGCAAGCAATGGGAAATGACTCCTCCAGCTTAGCTACAGACTAGATAATCCCAGCTATTAAAGACAGAAGGTTGAAGATGTAGAACATACGATGATGGAATGGAAATGCCATCTTCTTTTAAAAATCGTTGTGCCCCATCTAAGCACTCGGGAGAAAGTTCATTGTCACCAAATGAACCAAGCAGCTCGCTTACCTGCAGCAAAATAAAATCACCGTATCATGAAAGTTGACATGGAAAAACATAAGCAGCAAACCAACTGGTAAAATAACTGCTCGTTGTATATATGGAAATGCTAAAACCATGACAAAAGAAAAAACTTAATACCAGAATATCAGCTTTTTCTGGTGCAACCCACTGTCGCATGTCACTAGACACAACAGTCACAATGCCTTCCCAACCCTCCAGTTTAATCAAGCTCTGCTTATGCATATCAAACGAAATACAAAATCAGGTAACTTCTGAAAAATATTCTAACACAAGCATTATGGATGCGATTTAACTACTTACTAGTTTAACAGTTACACAAAGGAGTTGATTTAGCAGAAATTATTCTCTCTCATGCTAGTAGTCATTCTACTAGTTGTGCACATGCATAAAATTACAAAATACACACGAATTGCTTTTGTTTACTGGAAGTGAAACAGACCCATTTGTTGATTTGGGTAGCATCAGATGTGCTCTAGGCCTCAAAATTTGCAAGGAGGGTTAGACACATGCATTCTCCAATACCCAGAAATCGTTTTGGGAAATTCCACCTGGAGACAGTTTTATTAAAATAATTAATTATTTTTAAAGGGACCCTAAGTCTAAACATAGGAAATTAAAATGATTAATGGGTATTAATCTAAACTGTGCATGTAACTTCTAGAAGAAGACGAGCATCAAGCCAAAATGACCTAAGCCATTGATTAGAAGTTAATCTGGGCCGTTGGTTGTCCGACAAAAAGATATAAGAAGAGGCTTGAGAGGCACTTGGAGAATACACACCAAGAGATCAAGAGATCGAATATCTGAAGTGAGAAGTTCTCAGGAGGAAATTCTGATCGAGGAGATGTCTTGCAGTGAGGGGCAGTTAGTATCCGGAAGAAGGAAGTTTTCTTGGGCCGGAGAGTACGAGGCAAAGAGAAGGCAGAACGACGTCCAGAGAGAGGTAGACGCTGACCCACACACAGTTGACGTAGTGGCAGCGCAAGCCTTAGAGGGAGATCAAATTCCTGGTGAGGAAATCGAGTTTCAGTAGCTGGGACCCAGGGTGTGAGATCGGGAGGTAGAGATTCCGATTTTCCAGCCAGCAGAGGGTCCAGAAAAGGAGCAGCGTGATACCCAACAAGGGTGACGCGGGAACTGTGTAGGAGTGATGCAGTCCTGCGCAAAGGCTACGCAGAGGGTACACAGAGGCTCCAATTCAGTGTGATCAGATTCAGATTCTCCCAGTGATAGGGTGAGATCATTTCACCATTCATTTTGTCCAATTTCTCTCTGTATTGGATTGCTAGTTGAAAATCCAAGAATTGTACTCAGATTTTCTCCTGCATAATAATAAAACCCTCAAATCTGTTGCACCATTTTTCCCGCATTAGGTTTTTTCGGGGACATTTGTCCAAAAATAACGTTGTCTATTGTGTTGTATTTTCTTTCTTGCTCAGTGTGTTGTTTCCGCATATAATTTAATTAAGTGAAGGTTGTAGTAATATTTACTTTGATATTTACCATAGCACACAGTAAATAACTTGTATGGATTAACAAGTAGGAGAAGTAACATCAGTTTGCTGCAGTAGGTATTCCGGTTTCGAAATTTTCACACCATTAACATGCAAAAAACTAGACATTTCATCGACTCATAATATTTCTCAAAGGCTTCATACAAATGTCATGAATTTCCTCGGCAACAATGACTCTTACCAAAAACTCAAATTGTATCATTTACACTTTACTGGAATAAGTTTTGTATAGTTCTTATTGTTTGCTATAAATCCTCTTCACTCATTCTGGTATTGAACACTAATTAGTGACCAAAGTCGATCATGAAAAATTGTGCTTGGAAGAAGTGACATATCAAATGGAAGACCTACCTATAGTTTGATCGTAGGTAGACCAAAATATACATTAACTCAGCATCACAAATAGAGGTACTATTGGATCTCATGTTGAACATTAGCTCATAGACAGTTAATGCATTGTCTCTATGTTTGTCACAAGTTAGACAAGGATAATGTTGTATAAGCTTCAAAGCAGTGTCGCAAACATCAGCAAAAAATAATGAAAAATCGGCAACATTGAGATTTTTTCCAGCTGCTAAAAAATCGCTAGGTAAATATTGTGCCACGACCTTAAAAATCATTTGCTCACTAGGCCACAAGGTTTCAAAAGGAATTTCACTTTTTCTTTTTGTCATTTTGCTTTGTTGTTGTTGGAGAAGGGGAAGAGCTTTGTGGTAATTTTCAAGGAGAGATTGAGGACCAAACAGCCATTATCATCACCAACAAAAATAAAAGTTGTTGATCAAAGGTTCAAGATCATTTGTCAAATAAATCAGATAGAGTTCACTTCTTCTATTCATAGGTATGTTCTTAAATACCCCCATGTTAATGATTTTTTCCATGCATTTAAGCATATGCTTGCTTGCCTCTTTGCCTGCCAATGTTTTCCTTCTTTGTTTTTCTCATTTGCTATGATTTTCATGCCTATGAACCAATGCAAGGGTTTTCTCCATATTTGGAGAGCAAGCTTGATTTTTGTTTTTAAACTTTTTATGCACCCCCTTATTGCCATTTTTCAATGCAAATAATGTAATTTAAGTTTGTCAAAAATTGATTTTTTTAAATGAGGAGGCTGTTATTTTTTGTGTGGTGGGGATTTAATGCCATTTTTTTGTCTTTTTGGTGCCCTAGGACTGATTTTTGAAGTTGTCCATTAAACACTTCCACTGCAAATATGCCAAACCCGTTGGACCCATTTTGGAAAAGTGGGGAACCTGAAGATGGGATAAATCGGCAAATCACAAGTAACTATCAAGATAAGAAAATTTTTCTGCCTTTTGATTTCCTAACATGGTATCAAAGCTAAGGTAAAGAAGGAGGAAAAAGGAAGCTAGAAGATCAAAAGTTCTTATCATCTTAACGAATAATCCAAGAGAAGTTTTCAAAGAAGATCATAAGGATAAGAAGGAAGGAAGTCTTGGAAGGTAATTGAAGTTTTCATCAAGTAAGCACACCTATGGCCTCATCAATGAAATCTGAGAACAAGCTTCAGGGAGCATCTAACTATAGAGCATGGAAAACAAGGACGGACCTCATCCTTGCAAAGAATAAGGTACCGGATTTTGTACTAGGAAAAGTCAAGGAACCCTTAGATGATGTTGGAAAGGAAAAATATAAGGACAATGATATTCTTGCCATGAACTTAATTGTGGATGGAGTCTAAGACAACTTGATTCCTTACATATCCACACTAGACTCTTCAATAAAGATGTATGATGCTCTCTCAAAGCTATTTACAATCAAGAATATTGGACAAGTGGCAAGTTTAAAGCATGAACTTTGAACAGTTAAAATGATAACGGATGATATAGTATCTTCCTATTTTGTAAAAATTGCCCATATAAAGGATGAACTACACGCTTTTGATGAGATAGTCCCTGAAAAGAAACTTGTGATTGCTTCCCTTCTAGGACTACCAAAATCCTGGAATGCCTTTGAGCTGGAATCAGTGGTTGGAAGAACTCTCCAACTTTTGAAGAAATGTGGTCTGCCTTTGTGTACAAGAAGAAGCTCGTATTTCCTTGGTAGAAGGTAAGCAAGAAAATGAAGAAAATGCCTCAAATGCCTACTCTGCTCATGTCAAGAAGAAAGGAGGAAATAATAAGTTCAAATGGCCAAAGAAGAGGATCGATCTCTTCAAAATATAATGCTATCATTGTCACAAGATGGGACATTATAAGAATCAATGTCCCAATAATCCTAAGAACAAGAAGAGAGAAAGGGACCAAGCTAATATTGCTATTGATGATAATCGTCAAAAGTGTTGACTTGGGGTAGCATCGGACGTGCTCTAGCCATGAAAATTGGTGGAGAGGCTAAAGCACATGAGATCTCCAAGACCCAGAAATGGTTTGGGCAGATTCTACCCGATTTAGGAGATATTAAAATAATTAATATTTTTAATGGAGTTCCTAAGTCTAAACTTTAGGAAAAATAAAATATTAATGGGTATTAATATAAAACTGGGTTAGAAGGTTCTAAATGACATGGATCAAGCCAAATCTAATCTTAGTCATTGATTAGAGATGTAATCTCGGCCATCGAAGGACCAACAGGAAAAGTATAAGAAGAGGCTTGAGGATCAGTTGGAGAACACACCAAAGTGATCAGTGATTCGATTTTCTAGAGGGGGGTTTGCTAAGAGAAATCAAATCAGTGATCAGTTGCAGAGAGGGGCAATGAGTACTAGGCAGAGAGGCAGATATAGTATCGACAAACCAACGCAGAAGCAAAGAGAGGCAGACGTTGAGCCAGAGGGAGCCACGCAGAGGCAAAAGGGATTGCACAGAGGCCAGAAGAGTCTGTGTCATCCACAGAGAGGCTACAGGAGTGACGCAGAGGGTCAGAGAGGTTGCGCAGAGCCTCAAATGGTTGACGCAGTGAGTTTCGGGTTGACGCAGAGGCCAGGAGGGCTGACGTTGAGCTTCAAATTGTGATGGAGAGGGTTTCGTGGGGCAGACTTTCTGAATAGAGAGGTATTACTATCGGATTATTTTCTCTGTCAAGTGAGCTGGTTTGGCACCTAGTTGTACTCAGAAAGACCGCATAATAAAACAACCCTCAAAATTGTTGCATCGGTTTTCCCAAGTTGGGTTTTTCCGAGGACGAGTTGTCCAAAACTAACGGTGTCACTTGTGTGTTTGCTATTTCTTTTAGCTGTTGATCTGTAGATGGTTGAGACTGTATTGTGTTTATTTTAGTATTTATATGATTAAATAAATTGTTTGTAATTAACAAGTAGGAGAAATAAACCAAAGAATACAAATAAAATTTCTAACGGGTAAAACTTAGAAATTTCAACATGGTATCAAAGGGTGGTTGCAGATCACGGGAGAGTTGAAGGCACTAGCTGAAGCAGAGCATTAAAGCAGAAATAGTTGTCCCAACTCCCGAGTGACAGAAGTTGTTCCTTGCAAAAAGCGGCAGAGAGGGTTGACGCAGAGGGACTGTGCCATCAGTTTGGGCCAAGGAGAGGCCAACGCAGAGGCTGAGGAGGGCAGAAAAGGCTCACGAAGAGCCACGAAAAGACCAGGAGGGTTGATGCAGTTGGCTAGGGGAGCATTTCAGCCAGTGCCGAGATTGCGCAGAGCCTAGAGGCTAAGTCCTTCAGTTGTTGGGGCATAGAAAGTTGTGGACAGATTGCGGGGAGTGAAGCTGGTGGGGTGTTGTTGCTGCCGAGACAGAACAATACCTAATGGGGCAAAACCAAGGTAGAGGGAATCGCTACCTAGGCAAATTTCTAACCAAGAAATCCAGATCAGTGTTGCAGATGCATAGGAGATCGTAGAGGTGCAACTCGACGGTTGGCAGGCGGGTTTCCAGGAGGGAAACCGAGACTCAGAGGGAGTCTAACAGAGAACTTCCAGGAGGGAAGTAGCAACTCAGAAGGAGTCGAAGAGAGAACTTCTAGAGGGAAGTAGAGACTCGAAGGAGTCGAAAGGAAGCGCAGAGAGATGGCCATGAATGGACTGAGGGATCAAGACAGGCTGGACGGGGCATCCAACTTTGCCGTCTGGAAGGCTAGGATCCTGTCCATTCTAGATAGACATCGCATCCCAGTTGACCTAGCTAACAATGAAAAGTACGAGGAAGCAATGGCCAAGGCGAAATGCATAATCCTTGATGGGGTCAAGGATCATGTGGTCCAGCATATTGCCGAGAAGGAGACGACAAAGGAAATGCGGGACACCTTGAAGACATTGTACGAGCATACTTTCGTGCAAAGGAAGATGTTACTTGAGAATCAGTTGCAGTCATACCAGATGCAAAAGGGGGAGCAGATAGATCACTTCCTCGGTAGATTGAAGGAGATCCGAGACCAACTGACTTGCATGGGGGCCATGCCGGATCCGGAGTTGATGGTGACGGCCACTCTAAACGCAGTCTCTGAGGAATGGGACACATTTGTCCAAAGCGAATCTTCTAGATTGGGAAGAATTGTGGGCAGCTCTTCGCCAAGAAGAGATCAGACGGCTGTCCAAGACGGGAAGTAGCAGCAAATGAGTCCGAATCAAGAAAGAGAAGGAAGAGGATGCAACTCTGGCATCTGCGAGGAAGCAGGAGAAGAGGAAGAAAAAGGACCTCTCCAATATAAAGTGCTTCAACTGTCGGGAACTAGGGCATTATGCAAACCATTGTCCGAGGAAGAAGAATAAGGGAGAGGCGTCTAACTCCAAGGCAGCGACAGTGAAGGTGGAAAAGGAGGTAGAGGAGGATGACGATTGTGCCATGAGTGCTCATGTACCTCTAGAGAAGAGGTGGCGAGCTGTAATCAGGAAGACTATAGGCGATGAGGAGCAGGATCCTTGAGGTACCCAAACTTTTGGATCATACCTTGCTACGGGAGCCTCGAAGTGAGAAGTAGCAGGATGGCAGATGTCAGTAGAAACGAATGTGGATGAAGCAGTAGAGAGTGCTACAGTGCAGTAGTCCAGGGCAGCGCAAAGAGGGTTGCAGCGGTGCGAGAGGCACAGAGGAGGTTGCAACAGTGTAGGATGGCACAGAAAGGGTTGTAGCAGTGCGAGAGGCAGGGAGTTGTTGTAGCAGCGCAGAGGTAGTAGAGGGAGCACGTGTTAGTGATCGAGAGAACTTCAGCATCAGGAGTGTTTCTAGCCTGACAAGGATGTCAATAGTTGGGTGGATCAGTTACTTACTTCTCAGTAACTGAGTTGTAGTGCAGTAGTAGTTAGCAGTAGCACGATGCAGCAGTGCAAAGGATGTTGGGCGGGGAGGCCTAACATCAAAACAGGTACTAATGTCATATAATCAAGGTGATGCTCAGTGTGGAGTATTACTAAAGCACAATCCTCGCTAAGAGGGAGTGTTGATTTGGGGTAGCATCAGATGTGCTCTAGCCATGAAAATTGTTGGAGAGGCTAAAGCACATGAGATCTCCAATACTGAGAATGGTTTGGGCAGATTCTACTCGGTTTAGGAGATATTAAAATAATTAATATTTTTAATGGAGTTCCTAAGTCTAAACTTAGGAAAAATAAAATATTAATGGGTATTAATATAAAACTGGGTTAGAAGGTTCCAAATGACATGGATCAAGGCAAATCTAATCTTAGTCATTGATTAAAGATGTAATCTCGGTCGTTGAAGGACCAACAGGAAAAGTATAAGAAGAGGCTTGAGGGTCAGTTGGAGAACACACCAGAGTGATCAGTCATTCAATTTTCTAGAGCAGGGTTTGCTAAAAGAAATCGAATCAGTGATCAGTTGCAACAAGGGGTAGTGAGTACTAGGCAGAGCGGCAGAGATAGTGCCGAGAGACCAACGTAGAAGCAGACAGAGGCATACACTGAGCCAAAGGGAGCCACGCAGAGGCAGAAGGGACTGCACAGAGGCCAAAAGGGCCTGCATCATCCACGCAGAGGTTGCAGGAGTGACGCAAAGGGTCAGAGAGGCTGCATAGAGCCTCAGAGGGCTGACGTAGTGATTTTCAGGCTGACGCAGAGGCCAGGAGGGCTGAGCTGAGCTTCAGATTGTGCTGGAGAGGGTTTTGTGGGGCAGACTTTCCAAATATCTGCTTCCGAATAGAGAAGTATTACTGCTGGATTATTTTCTTTGTCGAGTGAGCCGGTTTGGCACCCAATTGTACTCAGAAAGACTGCATAATAAAATAACCCTCAGATTGTTACACCAGTTTTCCCAAGTTGGGTTTTGCCGAGGACAAGTTGTCTAAAAATAACGGTGTCACTTGTGTGTTTTCTATTTCTTTCAGTTGTTGATCTATAGATGGTCGAGACTGTATTGTGTTTACTTCAGTATTTATATGATTAAATAACTTGTTCATAATTAACAAGTAGGAGAAATAAACCAAAGAATACAGATAAAATTTCTAATGGGTAATACTTAGAATTTTCAACAAAAAGAAGTCTAAAAATGAGGACCCCGAAGTCAAAGACTTATTCTATGAAGTCTCATATATCCTTCACTTATAGCTTAGGCTATTGTTTTTAGTTCTTGTAGAATTTATCTTATGTTTGTCTCTAGGATCAATCTTGTGATTTCTAGGGTTTATAGATTTAATATGGTTTGCTCTTGAGTTGTTTTGATGAATTGAACGAATCCCTCACAAGACTAGGTTGATATATCATCAAGGCGAAACTTCCCCAATTTTTCACAAAAGATAAGCATCTTGTTCTCTATTTCTTTTTCTTTGTTGACTTCCTCTGGTTTGTTTATATGTGCTTGTTTATAATCCTCTCTCTTGTGATTTCATTGAAAGGAAAGTTTGCAAGAATACTCTAAAAATCAAGAGGGAACTTGCAGTAAAAATTATAACTAGATTCAAAAGAAGAAAAGAAATTTTGTTGCAAACAAATCTCTTCAATAAGGAAACCCTACAAGGTTTGTAAAAGGAGTAACTTAAGGTATATTTAAGACCACATGATTTGTAACCAGAAGGTACGATCAATTTGTCTTTAAAGTTTGCTTTATGTTACTAACTCTCTCATGTCTAGGGTTTTGAATCATAAAGATTCTTATATGTTAGGGTGATTGATCTTTAGATTGAATCAACCCCTACTATTTATCT
This sequence comes from Pinus taeda, assembly GCA_000404065.3. Taxonomy (NCBI): domain Eukaryota; kingdom Viridiplantae; phylum Streptophyta; class Pinopsida; order Pinales; family Pinaceae; genus Pinus; species Pinus taeda. Next base: position 63,382 of record APFE031684114.1, read on the forward strand.
TTTGATCACTTTGGTAAAACCCTAACCTCTAGGTTTCACTGTAAAACCCTAGTCTTTTAGGGCTTCTTGATGTTATGATGAAACCCTAGCCTATTTAGGGTTTGATGAATTAGGGTTTATGACAAAAACCATTATAATAGTTTAAACCTAGGAATGAAACCCTAGGTGGATATGTTTTTGTATAATTGAAACCCTAACTTGGTTGTTATATTAAAGTTTTGATAATTGTATCTTGGGTTCATGATGAAACCCTTGTAGAGATTCATGTAAGACTCTAGAAACCCTAGATGCAAAATGTTTTTTCTATGATTGTGATTAGTTGTTATATCTAAAGGTTAGTTTTGATAATGGTATCTAGTGTTTGCGACAAAACCCTAGGAAAGATAATTGTGAAAATCTAGGGCATGAAAAGTGTAACCCTTGTTGATTGTAAACCTAACTAGGTTTAGGTTTTAGATAGCTAAAGATTGATTTCTTAATAATCCTAAATGTTCTCCTTGTAACAATATGCTAACCCTAGTTTGATAAAATTGATCTCACGCTCCTGTATATTTATAGCTGTGTTTGGTTGTACTTGTTGATAAATATTTGTAGGTACATAGTCTTTAAGATGATGAAGATGCCTCATATTTGATGATAACTTAATGATGATGAGCATGATTAAAAGAGGGAGATCTAAGAATCCTTAAGGGTATTATAGTGTACATTGTTGATTAATGGATGACCTTTAACATAAAAGGAACGATGTTCTGAAAGGTTGAAGTTCTCCAACAATATGATGATGAAAGAAAGAACCTGTGTGGCTAAGTAGTTGATGGATTTGTTCACTAGTAGAAAAGAAGCTTAGATAAAGAAAGTATGTAACTCCTCAGTTAAGAGGGAGGGCATATTGTGACAGCTTTAGTAAATACCATGAAGAAAGAATGAAGATTGGAGAATGGCTAAAGCACTACAAATGGTTATTCATGAGTTCTATTTGTGATTGATAAAGTTGTGAACAAAATTGGATGTTTTGGAAAGTGTTCAGGATGAGTTTGGTGCTACTGACGAAGTTGAAGAAGGAAGTTCCCGTCGAGATATGTTTGGATATTGTGATGAGCCAAGCAACATCAAAATAATTGAAGACCATGGAGCTTTGCGCTAGCATACAACAACATATACAATGGAAATTTGAGAGTGGTTGGGGTCGTGCTATAGTACATGCCAAACAAATGAACAAGTAGCTAATGTGTTGACGAAATTTCTTCCCAACAGGAAGTTAAGTTTATTTTAGGAGCATGCTCAAATTGGTGGATATTTTTGTTTTGGTTGAAAGGGAAAGATGAAGTACCACAAAGCTACCTATATGATGGGACTTGGGAGGACGTGGTCGCCTAGTTAATATTGAGAATCGCAGTTCATGTCTAGATCCTAGAGGGAGGGCATCGTGTGGAGCTCTAGTTTAGTGTTGATACCTAAATCCCTCTAAGGGTTGGTGTTAGGGCATAAAGGCCTAGATGGTATCTATATCCTGTTGGATGGATATCAGGGTTGTAGCCTGATGGTACCTATAGTGGCAATTGCCTAGATGAAACCTTAGTCCCTATTGGGAGCATACCTTGCCAATGAGGGTATCCCAAGCACTGTGTATGTTGTTGTACCTTTCTTAAGAACATTTCAAATTGAGGTCAACCTTGTAAAGGTTAAACAACTATGAATACCTCCTTAGTTAAGAGGGAGTGTTTAGAAATGTAATTAGTATCAGTCTTCATAATTATATTTGAGTCACGATGCAATGTTTTTGTCAAAAGGAAAGAAAAGAAAATTTATTGTTAAAAGAAATTATTTATAAGCATGGGTTTTATGCTTTACTTATTTTATGTCTAGGTTAAGGCACCCATTGTGTGCTTCTTGGGTTTATGTCATGAGTCACTGTCCATGTCATCTTGTCCTAGAGCCTTATTGGGCTCATTGTATCAAAGAATAAAATTACTTTTATGTAAAAAGTGTCATTGTCACTCCACCAATTTGGTCTGCCCTCCAAACAAGCTGCCCTCATTAAGGGAATTTGACCACCCAGAAGGACTATAAATAGAAGTGCAATTCAACCTATTTGAGCATCAGTACAAGCATGTTTCGATCATAGTTTTAAAAATCGGTTGGCTTGAACCGAAAACCGGTCAAACCGGCCAGTTCATTGGGCGGTCGGGTCAAACCGGACAAAAAACCCGATTCAAGGGCCTATTTCTCCTAAAAGCCACAAAAAATGAAGCAGACTAGCCGGTTGAGGATAGAACCAGTCGGTTTATGGTCAAATCAGTCGGTTCATTGCCAAGGCCATGACGGACCCACACGACTTCTTTTAGGAAGCTTCCTGGGTGTTTTGGAGGGAAAGTAAGTGTTGTTTCCCTCCAAAAACACCCTCTCCAAGCCTTTAAAAGGAGCTTACCCCCCTCATTTGACTCACACATCCCTTTTGGAATTTTTGTGAGTTTGATTAGGAGCTTGGAGAGTGTTGAATTTTTGTTGGGGTAGTCATCTTGGAGGCTTGGAGTTGGAGTTGGAGTTGGAGCTATTTTGGAGATAGTTTGGAGTTGTTAGTGTTGTAGCATTTTTGGGTTTTGATTAGATAGAATATTTCAAAAAAATGTTAAGTTAGGATATGGGCATAACAATAGTGAATAAAATGTTAGTTTAAAAAATATCTTGATGATGATGTCCATATCAAAGAAAATGTTAGGTTAGCTGCTCTAAAAAATCAAGGCAAAATGAAAATGTTAGGTAGAAAGAAAACAAATAAACTCTGAAAGTGAGCAAGTCCAAATGCCACTACTCTGTTTCTGCAAAATAATGGTTGTGTGCAGCTTGTCTAAATGCCACAACTCATGACAGTCAAACATTTTAATCTTGACTGCTTCATGCTTTAAAATTTGATGTTATAGTTAGAGAATAAAGATCTATCCAAACTGTTTAATCTTGGCAGATCAGTAGTTAGGTAGAGAATAATAAGGTGCTCATCAGTTTAATCTAAGCCCTTAGAGGTTATAAGGGTAGAATTAGATAGTTTGTTTTTGTTAAATAAGAAGAAAAGATAAGGGTTTGCTAGCTTAAATGCACCCATTAAGTGAAGAAAAAATGATAGGATAAGCAAAGGGTAAGCAGAGAAAGGTTGCAGTAGTTTGATTATTGATTGGACAAAATGTACATTTATCATGTTTTTTGTGTCCAGGATACAATTACACAAAGCAAATGAAGGTCTACAACATCAATTTATTAACCTCTCTCATCCTTATTCATTTATAAATTCACTAATTTCCCCTTCATATATTCATATTCATTAATTTCCATAAGAACCCCTTTTCCTATGGTAAAAACCCTTTTTACCTAGGAAAAGTAAAAATACCATGAAAAATCCCTCTGTACACAAAAAACCCATAAAATATGTTTATGCCTAAGTATTAACGAATATATGTCAAAGGCAAATAAACCAAAAAGGGCATTTTACTTGCTCTTATTCCTCTTTTCCACTATATTCCATATTAACAGTAACATAATGTAATAAACCCTTAATAAATCCCTTTCCCATATTATTAACTCCTTTATTTAAATATCTAAAAACCCTTAGTTTTTCTATAAGACTATGTATTTCACAAATATCACATCGGCGAGATTGCAGGCCTTTAAACATGCGTATACCATAGTTTTATTAATAAAACTATGTATTTAAAGATATATCGCATCGGCGAGATCGCAGATGCCTTTAAAACATGCATACACCCCCGCATTGTGATATGCGATGGGGAGCCCGGACCCGACGCATATATATAATATAATATATATATATATATAATATATATATTATATATATCATACATTCGCATCGCCCCTCCATCACAGTCTTGCTTATAACATAACCCTTCGTGTATTGCGATCCCCGACTGCGATATCAAAGCCCAGACCCGACGCATATATATATATATATATATATACATATACATATTACCGCCACATCGCATCCGGCCTCATTGCAATTCCCAACCAAAGCAATAACCTTTCGCCTTTGCGATATCCGATCTCTGATTATGATAGACCCGAACCCGACCATATATATATTACAATTTAAATGCTATATCGCATCTGTTCTCATTGCAAGTCCCGACCAAAGCCTTTCCCCCCGCCATACTGCGATTGCGATATGCGAAAATACTCGGACCCAATATCATTATCCGCCAGATTTAATACATTTTCAAGTCCCCATATTGTGTTTTGTGAAGGTTTTCTATGTAAAATCGATTTTTCGATTTAAACGCAGAAATGACCCGAAACTCCATTTTAACTGCTAATCACGTTTTTAAGCACATTTAAACCATCCCGCCATATTTAATCCCTCCGTACTCTTTCTTTCGCACTATTCATCTTCGCCCGATAGTTAAAAGGTTAACTGTTTTTCCATTTAACACATAAAAGCCATTTTTTGCTCTGTTTGCCTGTTTTATACAGCGCAGCCTCCATTATGCCTCTGCAGCCATTAAAACCATAGTTTTCCCTCCGATACGCCCCAGACTCCTTCCGATAGCCTTTCAAGCTCAGCAGAGCCATTAAAAGATCATCAGTCACCTTGTTTATCTTAAAAGTTTCTATGTTTTGCAGGTAAGAAGACTATTGTTCCAGGTTTATAAACACAGGCCTACATAACAGTTTGAAGACAAAATGAGCGATTTACTGTGAAAAACACAGTAAAAACCTCAAATACGCAGTAAAGTAAAAAAAAGCACAAAAAAGGTCACTCAGCCAGGTCAAAGAATATTCACAGAGTTTAAAAGCAACATCAGGTAAAAAGGGTTAAATGTAGTAATCTGCCAGCATGAAGAATGCGAACAACCAAGCAGCTTAAAGGGCGAAAATATCATACAAAAGCCAGCACAGCCTGAATAAAGGGGACAGCAAGAAGCAGTTCAAACCGCTGCCCCTATTTTCTTGCCATGAAGATCTTTCTGTTCCTAAAAATCTTAATCAGTTTTAGGATCTTTTCTTAAGTTTCATTATTGTATAAATAAATCTTTTCTAGAGTTGAAAATGGTTCGGAGTTCAAGATTCATAGTTCACTGCTTGTAAAGTCTTTGACTGTTAATGCTACTTTGAACCTGGAAGCCACCTTTGAAGGAAGCTTTTGCACACACTTGATGTAATCGGTCTTTCTGGAACCTTAATACAAAGCAAAGGATTCTGAATATGGTCTTGCACAGTTTGTGTTATCCTATAAGTTTTTCCGGTTCTTCAATCATTATGTATTTCTTCACATGCTTTGACTTACAGAGATATCTAGGTAGGAACAATTAGAGTTTCAATTGATTCCTATAAGCTCCTGAAGTGATCATCTATTAAGAGAATGGATTAATACAACTGTTTGTGTAGCTAATCCCCTCTAATCAATAAATCATCAGCATCTTGTGTAAGCTTAAGTATATTGCCTTGAACCTTTGGAACGTAGTTTAGAAGGTTTTCCGACTTATGGTTGTTCTGTTTTACAGTCTGGAAACTGTGATAATCATATTTTTGTTGTTTTCTACTCACCACTATTTTGATCTATATCACTGTGTAATGCTTTATAGAAGCCCTTTGCTGAAGTATTAATATAACCCAAAGGACTAATTACATTAATTCTACATCTGTCTTCATTCATTGGTCTTCCAAAACTAAAACCAAAAACCCCCAAAACAATTATTTTAGATGCTCTGGTATGGGTAGCCTAACCTACTACTATCTCAGAGGTACAACAGTTAGTACAGTTGGCATCTTCAAGAGGAGGCTAAGGAAGCAAGTTTGCATTTCAAGGTAAGGATTTTCACTTGAAAAATTCCTCATTTCATTGTTGTCCATGTATTAAATTTTTTTATGTGTTCTATGCTATCAAATCTCTAGTTCTGTGCTATCACATTTTGTAGGCCACATATGCATTTTTTTTTTCCTAAAATTTATCTTAAGTTTCCCCTTTTTCTTAGCTGCAATTTTTTTTAAATGGCAGATTTCTTTGTAAATTTTAATTATTTCAAGCTAACATGGCTCCAAAAGCCAAGGACTCTCATTGTGATGTGATTGATGGAAAAATGATATGCAAATTTTGCAATAAATCTATTGGAGGTGGTGGTATTCTCAAATTGAAACAACAATTGGCTGGGATAAGAGACCAAGTAGAGCCATGTGAAGCACCAAAGGAAGTGTTAGGTCTTGTTAGGGCAAAATACCTTGCCAAGTTTCAAAACTTTGAGGAGAATAAGGCTAGGGAGAAGGCCATCCAAGAAGAAATTTCAAGGAAGAGGGAATTATTACAACCCATGAAAGAGAGTGGGTATGATGATTATGAGATTCAAGACTCCTCTTCTATCCCTTCCACCAATCACCCGTTTCACAATGTTCCTCCTACTCTTGGCTAACAATCTAAAGGAACAAAGAGAACAAACATCCAGAGTTATTTCTCATCCTTTGCCACCATTGTCTCTGTTAATCCCACTTCCTCCCAGCTAGTCATCAACCCACTTTGGATGAACATTGGAAAAAACAATGCAAATAAACTTCTTATTAATACATTGCTAGATGGTGGTATGATGCAGATATCCCATTTAATGTTGCTCGCTCACCTTATTACCAAGCTATGCGAGACTCTGTTATAGCTGCAAGAAAGGGATTCAAAGGCCCTACTATGTGTTGACCACTACGTGTCAACTACCCATAGCAGTACACCCCCTTTTTATCGCAAAAGGGATAGCACCTGATCAATGTGTCCGTGCCATTCAACTGTCATCATCAGCCCGATCATGTTATGTTGTAAACCCAGTCTGCATGTGTAAATTGTAAATAAGCTTAGCAGATCTGTGTCATGTATGTATTTGCCTAGGTAAACCTAATCTTCTAGTGATGATCTACGTTCCGAAAGGTTTTTTGTCTCACCGACCCATGGTCGGCAGAGTTTTCCTTCAGCCTAACCCCAAAGCCGGAATGGATTTTGTTAATAGAATCTTAGGGGAACCCTAGTGTGTTAGATCGAGTCTATGTAAAAGTGATTTGGAAATAATCCTAACTATTTGGTTAGGTTATTACAAATTGCTTGATCTGCTAGATTATGTTTGTGTTGCAGAATCCATGAGGGTCTTTGTCAAATGGGTTTTCCCCCTTGAGATGTAAAATTGTAAAAGTCATGATGTAAAGTGTTTTGAGGGTTAGAAAATAATTAATCCTCTCAGAGGTCCTAGGTCCTAGGTAAAATTCCCAAAGGCTAAGTTCAAGGGTCCAAAAAAAAAAAAAAATATATATATATATATTAAAGTAAAAATATAAAATAAAAAAATAAAAATAAAAAATAATAAGTCAAAGTTGAGGGAAATAATGAAATTTTAATTTTTTAATATATTAAAATGTATTTAAAATTTCGACGGATGAGATTAAAAGAGATTTTGATCCTCATCGACATTCGAAATCACTTTGACATGGATCACTCGAACTAGCCATTGGGAAATTTATCTTTAAATAGGATGCCAGGGGTCATTTGAGATCATTCGATCTATGAGTCTTGTGCTAAAGAAAGCTCTCTTGTAGTCATTTTTCATGTGCAATAAAGAAAGACTTTGGGGTTGAAATCTTGTTGGTGTTACTCTTCCAGAAATGTTGTAAGATGTTTTATTTCTATGCATTATTTTAATTTCAGCCATTGATGATAGCTTTATGAAGAGTGATTTAAACACAGGTATCTTGTTTAGTCACTAGGGTTTGAATGGTAGTTAAATTTCTAAATATGATGGCAGGTGTCTCCATTAGATCTGGATTTTAATGTTGTTTTCTCCCTCTTTGTTAATGGTTGAATTAAGTTGTGCAGGAAATCCTTGATTTTGAGTTTACCGGGAATTTGGGGAAGTTCTCGGCTGAAGTTCTCAGATTGCATTTTCTGAAGAGCCCATCTGGTTTTGATCCTGGGCTTATCATTAGAATTTCTGTTGCAGATGCATGAAGGGTTTTCTGAAGCACCTCATATCGAACTTAAAATTTACAAAAAAAAAAAAAAAAACTTTTCGTGGCATACTGACAAATCTGGCTATTTAGAGCCTTTAAACTAATGAATATTGTAATTATTTAGCTGGTTTTCGGGTTTTTAGTTTTGTTTCTTGCACATTTTATTTCTGGGTGTTCGGTTTTTGTTATTGCAGGTTGCAGGTCGGAAGAAAACATTTAGTCCGAAGCCAGATCTAGGCCATGGAGGGTAAAATCTGGCCTCAGAACCAGTTTTCTGCAGGTGTACAGTTCTACTGCTTGGGGTTTCATTGCAGTACAGGAAAATTTTCGAAATTTTTTTAGGGAGGTTGTGCGATTGTTGTTCACCATTCTCTCCACGCCTCATTTGCTCTGCCTGTCTGCGTGATTCCTTCTTCCATCTATGCTCCCACTGCTTAACCCTTAGCAATTTATCACGCAGTTGTCCCATTTCTGTTGCTCTCCCACACAGTCCATTCGTTGCCAATCTCCTCACGCAGTCTTATTAAGTTATTTATCATCTATTTCTCCCTTGCCCTCTTCACGCAGTCATATTTATCTCTCACGCAGCTGCATGCAGTCTTCAGCACCCTACACTGCCATCTCCTCTCAGTCCCTACACAACTCCACTCATGCTGCCCTCGTCGGTTCTCCCTCTCTGCCTGCCTGCAGCACTCTCTTCCATACCATCGAAATCCTAATCCGCAGCACCCATATCTTCCACGCATTTATCATCTGCTACCAGAAATCCCACACAACCATACTCTTCACTCTGCCTACCCACGTGTTTCTCCCTCCTCGCTGCTTAACCTGGCTCATCTATGCGTGATCTCCACAGCTCCAGATCTGCGTCTAATCACCCTCACGCAGATTGCAACTCCTCTCATCGCTGCCCTTCGAAACCCTTGCTACGTCGTTGCCTACGTGTTGCTACTCCAACGCATCACCTTCCTTCAGCTGCCATCAAACCTGTACATCCGATATTCCCTTCTCCAGCTTTCCCTGCACCCACAATCACCTTCGCTAGAACCCACATTTACATCCATTCGCACACTCCCCTCAACTTGCAGCCATCTCATCGATACCCTATTTGCGTCCTCTGCGTGTTGTTCCATGCTGCCAAACCCTGCGTACTCCCCTACCTGCAAAGCACAACAGCAAAAAAAAAATCAATTTTCTTTATATGCGTGTGGGTAGGTTAGCGTAGGTATTTCCTTTTTTTTATTTACTTTGATTTCATTCAGTTTAGGATTTAGATAGACTTCAAATTTTCAATTTAGTTATTATGTTAATATACGTTAGTTCTTTTAGTTAGATTTTAATTTAGATTTTTGATTTTGCTAATTAGATTAGATTTTGGTTTTTAAGTTAAGTCTAAGTTTCATTTTAATTTCCATTAGTTTCAATTTTGAATTTGGTTTTGTTTAAAATCTTTATATAAAATTTTGAAAAATAAATATACAATAAAATAATGAAAAAAAAAAAAAAAAATAAAATCATAAAAGGTTTTTAGTTTTGGTTTGGCTTAGTTTAGATTTAGTTTTTTTATTTCATGATTTTGATTTTAACCATAATATAAAAAATCATTAAAATAAAATATTTAAAAAATAAAAGAGAACAAAAAAAGAAACAAAAAAAAATATTGTGGTATAGCTAAAAGTGCTTAAGGATTTTATTTGAGGATTAGCTATATCAAAGTGGTAACTGGTCAACATTTAAATTTTATGGTTATTTAAAGCATTTGATCTTTTTAAGTTTAATTGCTAAAGCTTTGTGCATCTTTTGAATATCTTGCATCTAGTGAAATTAACCATTGCTTGGATTATATAATGCTTGTTACATGTTGTATATTTTGTAAATATTTTCAAACAATCGTTAAATCACTTCATAAGCAACAGCAGCTAATTAATTACTTAGTTCTCATTGACTCCATAAGGCACTGGTATTAATCATTTTTTATCAAAGTATAAATCTTGAGCCTTAATCAAGTATTCGATTGCCTTGTTGTGTCTCCCGAACCAGCTGGTTCCCAGTTGGTCATCCTTTTTCCCATAGGGTCTACCCCACTTAGCCTGCTTCAGGGAGACAGCTTAAACGGAGAGATCAAGGATTAGGGTGACAGCCCCCGATCTGAGCGTTGTCGCGCTGCCTAGACAATCTGTGCGACAACATTACGCATGACTTGAGGGGAGCTCTTTTGCAAAAAGAGAATTCTTCCATTTATGAGTATTTGGCTGAGTATAGAGAGTCATGGCTCAAAACAGGTTGTTCCATCATGTCAGATGGATGGATCGATGGAAGAACCGCACTATCATTGAATCCCTACTATGCATGACTTGAGGGGAGCTCTTTTGCAAAAAGAGAATTCTTCCATTTATGAGTATTTGGTTGAGTATAGAGAGTCATGGCTCAGAACAGGTTGTTCCATCATGTCAGATGGATGGATCGATGGAAGAACCGCACAATCATTAATTTTCTTGTTTCTTGCCCTCAAGGAACCATGTTTTTGAGATCAACTGATGCATCTGATACGGTGAAGGATGCAACCCTTCTATTTGAACTTTTGGATGAGATTATTTAGAAAGTGGGCAAGCAAAATGTTGTGCAAGTCATCACAAGTAATGCCTCGAACTATGTTCTTTTTAGAAAGATGCTTGAGTCCAAATAGAAGACGATATTTTGGACTCCATGTGTTGCACATTGCATAGACCTCATGCTTGGGACATAGGCAAAGTGGAGTGGGTAAAAAACATTGTAGAGCATGCCAACTGCATTACAAAATACATCTACAACCACTCATGGGTATTAAGCCTAATGAGGAAAAACACTGGGAGCAAAGAGCTTGTTAAACCTGCAATTACAAGATTTGCAACTCACTTCCTCACATTGCAATGTCTCAATAGTCAACAAAAAAAACCTGCAGAAAATGTTTTCTTCTGATGATTGGACTGAATCTCGATGGGCTCGTAGACAAGATGGCAAAGAGACCAAAAAGAAAGTTTTTGACAATTATTTTTGGAAAGGTCTACAAAGCTTGTGAAAATTACCGAGCCCCTTGATAAGGTGCTAAGGATGGTGGATGGGAAAAAATTGGCCATGGGCTACATTTATGAGGCTATGGATCAGGCAAAGGAGAAGATACGGGAACTTACAAGGATAGGTTAGCTAAATATGGTCGTATATGGGAGATCATTGATAACAGATGGAACAATCAACTCCATCGTCCTATACATGCAGCTAGGTATTTTTTGAACCCAAAGTATCATTATAAAGCTCGGCTAGGAGATCTGTAGGTTGGGAAGGTCAAAGATGGATTGATTGATTGCTTGGAGCACATGGTCCCTATCGATGCAGACCAGTTGGAAATACATACACAACTTACTCTTTTCAGTATGGCAACTGGTACCTTTGGCAAAAACTTGGCAAAGATGGCAAGAGATTTGGATCAACCAGATAAGCAATTCCAATTTGTTTTTCTTTTCAAGTTAAATTGTTTACAAAGTTACAATTCAAATTATCTATAAATACTTGTAATTTGTAAATAAGTAATGAAATGAACTAAGTTACTAATTAATGTCTTTTTCTTTGCAGCACATTGGTGGGAGTCATTTAACGACCAATATCCTTAATTGTAAAAATTTTCAATTAGAGTCCTTAGCGAAACTTGCAATGTTTTAGGTTGTGAGTGTAATTGGTCTGTTTTTTAGCGCATACACACAAAGAAGAGAAATTGTTTGGAACAAAAACAGTTAAATAATCTTGTCTTCATGCAATACAACCTTTGACTAAGGCGCAACCAAATGATGAAAAGAACACTTGATCTAGATCCCATTGTGTTCGACGATATTGATCCAACATCAGAATGGGTGGAGGAGGCTAACGATCCTATGTGTGATGTTGATTTTGATATTGACATTGCACTACCGGGGGATGAAGCAGATTTGGTAGCACCATCCAAAACAAGATTAGTAGCCGCATCAAGTAAAGGCAAACAACCAATGGAAGGCAATAGTCGTGCAGCTCGACCAACTCGTGCTTCCATTAGCTCCACTTCTATTGTTATTGGTGGTAGTGTTACTACTGAGGTTGCATATGAGGTTGAGGCATCCTCAGACTCTGAACCAGATGATGTCTATGTAGCTCATGTTGATGATCCTGTGTCTAGTAGTGGTGATAAATTTGATGATTGATCATGTGTAGACTTGTAGCCTTGTAGTAGGCCAATGGCCTCATAACTTGTAGCATTGTTTTTGGACTTTATAAGACATTTAGAGCCTCGTTGCTTATGCATTTTATCGATGGTATGTATTGCACTCGATGCCATTTTGATATATTCACCTTTACATGGTACATAGATGAGCAAACTTTGCATATTTTAATTTGTCTCTATTGACTTGGAATCATGGTTTTAAATCTTAAAAATAGTTTTTTTCATTAAAATTTAATTATTTAATGTATTTTTTTAAAAACCGGTTCATTGAGATCAAGCCATACTTCAAATTGTTTCTCCCTCTAAACTTGGGTCTTCTCCAAGTAACAAGTCTGGGAAATCCTCTTGCTTTGCTCTGTTCTTCCACTTCTTCCATATGCTGCCAAAGCCTAGGCAACCCTTGCCATTGACCTGCAAACCTCACGAGGAGGTCATGGAAGAAAAATTACAACCAAGCAAGCGATATAAAAACAATAGACTAGCAAATAGACAATAACAATAGTAAGAGACAAAAGGAGAGTTATAGAATACTTACCTTTTGAGGAAAAGTCAACTCCCTCTTGATTTTAGACTTCTTGCATTCTTCTTGCAGCTCCATCATCCACGTCCTCAACATCAGCATTATGAAGTAGGGTTTCTCTTTCTAGTGGAAATGATCAGTCCAAGGGTTTTGTTCACAAACCCTAGGGCTTTCTTGTTCAAACCCTTGCTAGGGTTTACAAACCCATAACATTCCAATATCTAAAACCCTAGGATCTGGCCAAGACTTCCAATCTTCCAAACCCTAGTTTTTCTCCAAACATTCATATGCCATTGGATCTCAATCTTTCAGCAAGGTGTAAGATTAGGATCAACCTTCAACTTTAAGGAGGGACTCGGACTCTTCTTTTCAGTAAACTTAATGTAGCATTTTATCAACTGTAGCAATCTACCATATAAACTTCTTGTCTCCTTGATTACTCCAAATCAAATCTCTCAATTTTTCTTTGAGTATGTACACAGGATGTATCTCAACTTTATCTTAAAGAGGAACTCAGCCTCTTTTGTACATATTCTTCAACAATCCTTTGAGAATTATTCTGGACTTATAGTGCAAGACATCTTCTGCAAATGATACCTCTACAAAGGAGACTGAGTCATAAGAGCATGTCAAAACATGTCTTCAAGATGCCAAAACATTCTTGGCACAAGAGTTCATTATATATCAGTGAACTAGCTAAGAGTTTTCATCCTTCCATGGCATGATACATGTCATAGATGCCCTTTCTAATTCAGAGTACACATTTCTGAGTGAGAACCATCTTTGAAATGTATTAAAGTTCAACAACCAAAGGTTTATCAGTTCAACATTTTGAGTCATATAGGGAGCTTATCCTGAGATGACTTTCAGTCATATACAATATTTCTTGCAGGATTGATCTTCATAAGATAACAGCTTTCCTTGTCCTCATACTTGCTTCAACCATCGATCAGCTTCTAACAATGCATTATGGGTTATAGAATTTTGGCTCAGCTAGTTCACTCAAAACTTCAGTGAATCCTTTCAAACTTCATTCGGATGCTTCCTTTAGAGAGACATCAATTCAGTTCCTTGCAAAGCATCTTGGCTTTGAGATCACAGGCTTCAAGCTTAGTTGATTCCTTTGTCAATACTGCAACCTAGTCCCTTAAGGCTTCAGTGCTTGTCATTAATTCAATCTCTTTCTTAAGTAAAGGGCCTAACTAAGATTAACATTGATTTTGATCTTATCACAATGGAGAATGTATTCAGTATTTGGTCAATATGACTTTAATTTCTGTTAGAACTCGGTCTCATCCATACTTTGGCTTGCAAGACAGTAGAATATTTGGCCTTCAAACAAATCTGGTAGTAATAACTTATCAGCTCCCCATTGATGAGACCTGTATATGTCACAAAGACAAATCAAACATTCAGATAGGCTTATCCTCCTCTGGCTGCTAGCTCAAGGGTTACAATGGTTCAGCTTCTCAAAAGACTCGACTTCAGCATATCATCTTCTTCAAGGATTTCAACGAGGTATGATTCAAATTTGATTGCTTCAGTTGTAGAAGAACAACATCTCTTAAACTCCTTGTCCTTTGCATCAGGGTTCCATTCACTTGTCCACAATAAGTCCACTTGTGACACCTTGCTTAAGGTATGCAATATCTCAAAATGTGTCATTGTTACATCACATAGAAATTCAGCCTTGGACACCACTTCATTCCACAAACCAATCTGACTTGAAGATAGGCTCCTTTCATCCAGAATGCAGGCTAGATCACAAACCTTTTCATCACAAGAAAACTCAAACCTTGTCATAGGAATATGCCTTGGAAGTTTCGGCCTTCATCTCGAAGATATACCATAGGAATCTCAGTTTATGTCTATAGAAGAATATCACAGGAATCTAGGATTATGTCAGACAAATTCTCCACAGAAATTTCGATATTTTCCTTTCTTCTTCAGCATACGATCTGAAGATAGGGCTTTGATCTTCTCTTTGTTCAGAGTTCCCTATTCCTTTACACGACCAGATCAATCATTTGATAAGGGACTGATTTCTCTCATGACCTCTTGAAGAATCCAGCGTACAGAGGTAGGGTTTTTAGGTTTTGACTCTTAAGAAATGACCTTTTGTTTCTTCTCTTCATCCTGGTTTATGGTATTTCTTTGCCGAAACAGAGGAGGTTAAATCTTTGACCTTTATGCTTGCTCTAGGACAACTAGGGATAATTTTTTAGGGCTGCTCTTTCGTGCTCTAGTTCTGATACCATGTTAAATTTCTTTTGGTAGTTCTCTTAATTTGATAATTGTTTCTTATGATTTTACTTAGGTTGATCCTTTCTTTCATTTATTATGCAACATAAAACAATTATACATAGAACAGAAGAACATGAAGAGACAGCCACATCAGAATTTACCCTCGAAAAACCCCACTCCAAGGGAAGAAAACCAAGCAATCCTTTCCTCATAGAATCAAGTCAACAAGACATCAAATCATATACAAATTGACCAGCAAGGTAGCTAAGATGATCAACCTCCAAGTGCCAAGTCAACCCTGCAGCATACTAAGACAAAATGCTTCCCAAATCTATCCACAAAAGAGGTTTGTACCAAGTCTGTAAAAGGGCTGAAATTCGGACTGCAGTAGCCTCAGACTTCGCACTTCTTCCACAGGAAAGAGTCGCGGAACCTCAGAAAATCATGCCTCAGCTTAGTCACCTGACATGGGGACCCTAGATTGAGCCATGAATGTTGTAAAATAAAGAAAAAATGCACTACTATAAGGTTGTGCATGTAAACAAAATGGACAAGTAGATTGTTATAGCAAAACTAGAAAAAAAATGGAAGGGAAATCCACTTACATGTAGCTTGAATCACCCCCAAAACACTCCTATATCCTTTGTTGGTCACTCCCATAGTCCTATGGCACCCAAACAGCGAATGCAAATAGACAAATGCAACCAAATTTTGGCTCTTATCAAGCCCACAGGTTGCTTTTTCAGTAGACACATGTCCAAAAATCAGGATTCTCTCTAGGCACGAATCAGACTCCTTCCTTGCACAAATCCCAAAATTTGGTCCCGCACCAGCAGTGAATCGTATCTGACATGCTAGATTCAGGACACGTGGCAGGGTAATTTGGTGATTTAGTGCCTTAGACTTCCTCTTCTGCTAGGCCTTCCATGTCGCCTTAAATGAGGGCATATCAGAGATATACTCGGCGTTCCAAGTCTCCTTAAGAAAGGTCAGATCAGAGATATATTCGACCTTCCAAGTCTCCTTAAGTGAGGGAAGATCAAAGATATATTCGGCCTTCGAAATCTCCTTGCGCGAGGGCATATCAAAGATATATTCAGCCTTCCAATTCTCCTTGAGCGAGGGCAGATTAGAGAGATATTTCACTTCTGCTTTCGGCCTCCAAAATCTCCTTCTTCTTTTCTTGGATTGGATGTATGTGTGAGTGAGATGTGTCCCATGAGGAATGCGAGTGATAGCCTCCAAGCCATGCAAAAGGGTGTCACTTAAGCTGAGCCGACATGAGGGTTAGGAGGGTCGACTTGGAAACTTGGTAGGTTAAATGACACTAAACAAAATTCAATTTTCTTCCTTTGAAAGGGTCATGAAGAACATGCCCTTCTATATTTTTCTTTTGACCAATACAAACCAGGAAGAACATGCTTGTCAATAATAATTTTAATTATTGAAACTACATCAATAAAATAATATTATGAAGACCAACCATAGCTACATTCATCAACAATTTGTTTGTGAATAGTTACATAAATATGTGACTTGAATATATGCATATAATGATCATGATTTTTTTAAATTAAATTGCTACCATACAAAGCAGTATAGTGTTGAAAAATGTAACTAGTGTCGGTCTTCATTATTGTATTTGTGTCATGATGTAATGTATTTGTCAAAAGAAAGAAAAAAGAATTTTTATTATAAAATAAATTGACTTATTAAAGCATGGGTTTCATTCTTGGGTCAATGGTTTATAGGTCAACGTCTCCATTGTAGGCTTTTAGCGTTTATGTCAAGTGTCCTTGTCCATGCCATAATGTAAAAGACCCTTATTGGGCTTCATCTGTCAAGAAAGAAATTTATTTTAATATAAATTAGGTCTTTTAGGCCTCCCCTGACAAGTCAGCATCAAAGAAGGGCAAGTCGGCGTCATCAAGGCAATTCAACCTCATGGAAGCAGTGTAAATAGAGGGAGCTCAATTCATTTGGAGACACACACACAAAAGCTCAATCGTCATAGAGAAAGAGGGCGAAAAAGGAGAGCGGAGTGCAAGAGAAGAATACCTAATTGAAGAAAGAAGAAAATCAAAGATTTTTGGGCATCTCTCTCACACGTGCAAAGTCAGCTAGGGTGTTTGGACTGAAGTTGGGGGTCAAAAGTTCTGAATTAGTTGCAGAACTGAAATTCTGCAGCTGCAGGAGGGTCGAAGTTGCAGTCTTGAAGTTGGGCCGAAATTCTGTTTGTGATGCAGTATTGATGCAGTGTTGATGTAGTATTGTTGGAATCGATCTTTGAAGTTTGGAAGGACAGATTAAGGGCTGACTTGGTGGAGGGATAAGGTCTTTTGGTCTAAGGTCTTGGTCTATCTCAGCTTGAATTTGCTAGTGGAAGAGGTTCACTGGGTTTTCCCCTATAAAGGGGTTTTAGCCCTGGCTGAGTGCCTACATCCGGTGTTGTTGATCTTCTTGTTTTGTTTTGCTAATTGTTTGATAAAACAAAGATAAAAGAAGAACATAAGAAAGTTAATAAGAACACAAGAATATCACAAGTAATTGAGAAAGTAAGAAAATCTTTCTGCCTTTCCGATTTTCTAACATATAGAACAACACAAAGGTTTCAAAATATTTTAAATTGCAACAAACCCAAAAAATGTAATTTAAGCCCAAATTACATCCTAGGTACCAAAACAAGGAATAAATCAGTCATTATTCGACCCACGCACTAAGGAGAACAGAAAAAATTTCAAACAATAAAAAAATCACTGCCATATGGGCCATAATCGTGACACTGTCCATGCATCTCAATGCATCTCTTCTTAGAAAGCTGGATTCAAAATGACCAAAGTATTTCATCAAAATTTAATTTATCCATGGAAACAATTAATGCCACCGTGACTGCTTCTCTTATGCTTTTTATGCCAGGAAGTGACTTACATGGAGTGTAACTACTGCATTGGGGTTTTTCTCTACAGCATAAACTCTTAATTTTCTTCCTGATTCTTCTGCAGCCTGAAACAATACTGTCAGTGAGTAGAAATACAAAAGAAAGCCAGGAAAGCAAAAACCTTCTGCATTTTGGAAAACAGAACTACCTATTAAAAAACCATAGTTTGCAGGCAATGGTTTTTGAAATTCAACCTGCAATGAAGCCCTCACTAGAGGTCCCCGCCCAGCTCCTACAACCATAAGTACCTGAAGTGATAAAATGTTAAGCTGGTAAGAATCTGTCCTTCAATACAGCAAGAAGCATTATTCTTGTACATAAATCCACAAACCGCAAATTAAACATAAAAAATTAGCATACAAGATATTATAGCCAAAATACAATAAGAAAGACAAGGGAGCGAACAAAATGACTATTGATGTTGTCTTCCTACTTACAGTAATTGTTGTTGATGCTTTCTCCTCGGGTACACGATCAAGTAAGGCTGCATGAACTGCTTTCTTATACTGCTCTAGGATCAATAAAGCATGAATCAAACGAATGATACAAAGAAACAGAAATGCGCTGGAAACGGGCTAATGTGCTATTTCAGAAAATTATACAATGTGTAATGTGCTATTTCAGAAAATTATATTGAAACTATGAAAGAAATCTTTTAAGTTTTCACACTATGATTTAGAAATCAGAATACAGGTTTGTGAAAAAATGAGTAAGTGCCAAGGCCCAAGAGCATTTAAATGAGAAACATAAAAGACATTGGGGAAGTAATACAAAAATAGTAAGACACTGGACATTGCCATGCAGTAAACTCAAAAAACAGCCTTTATTATTTATAAATGAGGCCATATATCACTAAATTTATCATCATTCTGTATTCAATCTTCACCCTTAAATTTGAAGCACACTTCAGTTTAAGATATCATTAAAATCTAATCACTGAGAAAAATTAACTTTTAGTCACTTAAAATAAGAAATTTTGGGCCCTGGGCAAAAAATAGCCCACACAAGCATGTTGTACCTCCCCACACATGCCATACGGATCCTGAAATGCGATGTAAAGTCGCTGAAACACGGGGTATGGCACCTGAAATGCATTTCAGCCGTGTTTTGGGGTTTTCATACCAAAACGCAGCTGGGTCAGGGGGAGAGGTGGTTATGGGGGTCCCACATTTCCCGTAACATAGCTTTACAGGCACAATTATAACCACTCAAAGCTCAGATCCATGGCATTCACTGCTCATAGAGCATATTATGAGGAAAAGGGAAGAAAAAAAAAACAGATCCTCACATACCTGAGCATACTTCACAGTATCTTTCTCAAATGTTTCATAAGTTTGAGCCTCCAGATTATCCATAAGAGGCTGCACAATAAAGTTCCCAAACATCATTAACCTCGGAAGACAAGGCCTCATGTAGAAGCCAACAGTCAAGTCAGTGTTTATACAAAACAAGAAGAAAATAACAGCTAAGCTAACAAAGAATAAACAACAACAGAGTAAATTTAAATATTTCTACTTGCTTTTACTATCGCCAAAAGTTTTGTTTCTTACCTGCAATGGAGCTTGTAAAAAGTCCCTGTAGCCAAGCTGAAAAACAGATTAGAATTAACAACACTAATTATTTAGAAGTATGCTATAAAATGTCAGTAAATAAGCACTATACCAAAAAGGCATAAAAGTTATAAAATAAAAAATTATCAAATGTTCCAAAACTGATCATAATATACCTCGAACCGTTCCTGATCAGAGAGAGGCTCTAAACGTTGGTAAAGATATCCAATGTAGTCCAAATACGGCTTCAAGTGGGTCTTTGGTATTTGACCATCTGCAGTTAAATGGTTTTTAAATGGCACTTCTGAGAAAATTATGTATCCCTAAGTACAGTCCTACAAATAACAAATTCTACTGTAAATTATTATTATTATTCCCTTGGGTTCAAAGCTTGGAAACTAATCATCTCCAATGTTTAGGATGTACCTTCACCAATGGCATGATTATTGTTCTCTTCAGGGCTTTCAACACTCCTTCCAGAAACATGATGCAGGGGTGCTCCAGAGATCACTATCTGCAATGCAATTGATATTCAGAGAATGCATAGATCCTTTATTCTATAGAAATCCTTCCCGCACGTGTTCTCCAAGGCATTAATTTTGTTCAACTAGACTAGTCAAAGAGAAATCATCTCATAGGAGATTTATAGAAAGAAGATGCAAAAGAAAGGTTTGAAAAAACCAAGAAAGCACATATGTGTTCACATGCAAGCAAAATTAATCAATAGGGCCACTAACCCCATTATGATACAATCCTTAAGGGACTGCCTAATGCCTCGTTCACTAAACAAAAAATACAATGTTCCACCAAGTTTCCCGGACATGGGAGCGAGGGAGCGGGGATACGCAGGAGCGGCCTATGCAAAAGCTCCCCACCAATTTTTAGGAAACGTGGGGGGACGTCAGGGTCTTAAAAACTTATAAACATAAAAATATATGATATATCACTGAAATTTTAATATTTAAAATGTAACTCTCTTTATCATTGTATAATATATAACACTTACATCATGAATGATAAATGATAAATCGATGAATCATAACACTAGAAGTCTGAAACAAATTTAAAACAAAAAGCATGATATCATATAATCATACATCATACATGTAAGTTTGTAACTATACAATGTAACTACTAACAATGTACAATGAAAATAAATGTTTAAAGTTTTAAAGTTTAAACCATATTGAAGTTCCAACTATGAATACTGAATATTGAAATTAAAGTCAAGTTTGATACATCAAGGCTCAAATTTTTATAGGGTCAAGACTCAAGTCTAATCTATCATATATCAAGATTCAAAATAAACTGAAGTCTACAACTGAAATTTGAAACAGAAAAGCAAATGTGAAAGGACGAGAGGACGACTTAGCAGAGCGATATCATGAAAAGATGAAACAATGTGAAATGAACATTGAAAATAAAGTTTAAACCCTTCCCGGTTCATAAAAATTAGGATTTTTTTGTTTCATTAAAAAAAGTTGCCATTTTTGTCTAGGAAAACAACCCCTCACGACCCCACATGACCCCTTTCGCCTAGGAAATGACCCCATTTGGAGGATTCAACCCCTAAAATCGAGGAAATGCCCCCTTACAAGTTTCTGCGCGTACCCTGCTTTTTGGGAGCATGGGGAAACGACCCACAGTCGTCCCCAAGTCCTCGGAGCGCAAGGGAGCTAGGAAACGCGACCTCGTGGAACACTAAAAAAACATGCTTCCTAGACCATAAATAATGAAACAAAGAAATATCATACTATTGCCAAACACAAGATATCATTGACTTGTATATAACTACCAATAGATAATGATATCAATGTAATGTCCCCTGATGACAATATAAATAACAATAATAAATAAAATAACATTAAAATATAAGTAAATAAATAATAAACAATAAAGAAAAAATAAAAATGGTAAATAAATAATAGAAAATAAAGAAAATATAATAATAGTAAATAAATAATAAAGAAAAGATAATGCGATTGCTCCCTCCATTACAGATATACATTAAGGTAGTGGACTCCAACCAACAAGTCCCCTAACCATAGCACTTGGCTATGAAGTCTTTCCCCTCTGTTGCCACTTACTTCACCAACACCTATTGATTGAAGAACCAACCTTGGAAATGCCACCTCCCCATGTGGGCTGGAAGCACCTAATACAGTTGACTATTTAACCATCGCTACTAAGGTAGGGAACACCTTTACAGGACTTGGCGTAAGTTAGATATATGAAGGTGATCTAAGTTTGAAGTATTAATATGCACTTAAAACCTACGTATGGTCCACTTATATGCATATATGATCTTAGCCTCTAATGAATGGTTGTTTTTATTTGAGTTTGAGTTGGTTTTGACAAGCTGTCCAAAGCACTAGAAGATTTGAAGGCACCCCACTACACATGGTGCTTGGGCCATACATTACATTCTAGAGAGCATGATGACTCAGTAGATGCAGTGTTGCCCATTTTTGGTACATCATAGAGCACCCCTAGGAGCCAAAACATTGGGTTTCTCTTGCCTAGCATCAAGGACTCTTGATGATGTACCAGTGAACCCAGCATGCCCTTTCTACCCACCAAAGTGGGTGATCCCATAGGAGAAATTTTGTCCCATCTTCTATTCCAGTCTACCAGCGAGCAGCCCCCTAACAGCCACTACTAGCCGATGATGATGTGCCATTCATATCTCTGCCACCAGCATCAGTGATATGTTTCCTCACCCATTTGGCAAGAGCACATGTTGGAAGGTGGGATTTTGATTAGAAGGTATTTTATTCATTTTGCAATCAAGTGCTTATGTTTGTTTGTATTTGGGTATTTGGCAGGGATTATGGAGTAACCTGTAAGAAAGTGGGGTTTTGACCGTGATTTTGTTCCCTCACCTTAAATTCGGGGGTTAATCTTGCATCCTAGTCCAGTGGGACATCCCCTAATGGCCTAATGGGTATAGGACGGGCACTACTTGGGAAACCCTGATTGAGACAACATAGTCCCATCTCTCCCTATTCCATACTTACCATACCTCCTTTCTTCGGGTTCAACTGGCCATTGGTTCTCTAGGATTTGGCACCTTACACCCTCATACCTAGGTAGGGCCCAGAACATTGCTTTGGGAGGTTGATGCAACTAAAAGAACAAGAAAAAGCATATGACGGACACAAGCAAAAAGCAAACAAAGATGAAAATGCCAAAGATTGTCAAGACATACACATTAGCACATGGGCAAACACCTAGCATGATCTCTACCTCACAGATTATGGCCATCACCCGATTCGTAAGCACATGTTGCTCAAGAGCCCTTGTATGTCCCAACCCCTAGTGGGCAATGAGCTACCCCATCATTAAGGGGGTAATAATTGCTACACGTCATACAAAGCAAGCTCTAACCCTTTGAGCTACGAGCGGTAATACAAACAAAAAGTAGAAGACGCACAAGAGGGGTGGAAAAAGGAAGGCAGAGTTGGTAATTCATGCATCCACGAGTGTCATTCATATCTCTGCCACTAGCATCAGTCATATGTTTCCTCACCCATTTGGCAAGAGCACATGTTGGAAGGTGGGATTTTGATTAGAAGGTATTTTATTCATTTTGCAATCAAGAGCTTATGTTTGTTTGTATTTGGGTATTTGACAGGGATTATGGAGTAACATGTAAGAAAGAGGGGTTTTGACCGTGATTTTGTTCCCTCACGTTAAATTGGGGGGTTAATCTTGCATCCTAGTCTAGTGAGACCTCCCCTAATGGCCCAATGGGTATAGGAGGGGCCCTACTTGGGAAACCCTGATTGAGACAGCATAGTCCCATATCTCCCTATTACATACTTACCACACCTCCCTTCTTCGGGTTCAACTGACCATTGGTTCTCTAGGATTTGGCACCTTACACCATCATACCTAGGTAGGGCCCAGAACATTGCTTTGGGAGGTTGATGCGGCTAAAAGAACAAGAAAAAGCATATGATGGCCACAAGCAAAAAGAGAACAAATATCAAAATGCAAAATATTGTCAAGACATACACATTAGCACATGGGCAAATGCCTAGCATGATCTCTACCTCACACATTATGGCCATCACCTGATTCGTAAGCACATGTTGCTCAGGAGCCCTTGTATGTCCCAACCCCTAGTGAGCAATGAGTTACCCCATCATTAAGGGGGTAATAACTACTACACGTCATACAAAGCAAGCTCTAACCCTTTGAGCTACGAGCAGTAATACAAGGAAAAGTATAAGACGCACAAGAGGGGTAGAAAAAGGAAGGCAGAGTCGGTAACCCATGCATCCACAATCGCTCCCTCCCCACATCTACACACTCAAGATGAGCAACCCATTATTGCTAGTCCCTTTGACCATGGCACTTGGCCACGAAGTCTTGTCCCCTCTGTTCCATCATTATTCACATGACACCTATTAATTGAAGGTTGGGCCAAGGACATGCCACTACCCCTTAGGGTTTGGAAACACCTAATAGGGTTGGTCTATTAGTCGCTTCTACCTAGGTAGGTAGCATTATTGCAAGCTCAAAGCCTTAATTTTGGAAGGGAAGCCTTATTTGAAATGTCAAATTACCCATTAAATTCAAGCTTGGTTCACTTAGATGCAAAAATGATTAAATGTACTTAACGATGTAGTTGCTAGAATTGGATATTGTGTGTAATTGTTAGCTAGTCCCACAGCCATGGCTTAGGCAACTTAACTGGGGCCCAAAGAGAGAGATTGGCAAAAATGTGAAGGCCAACCTTTACACCTCGATTTTAGAGGAATTCAACATTTCACTTCACACCCTTAGCCCTCAAAGCATGCCCTAAAAGGGCATACGAATGGATGACATCAGCAAATTCTTCTTTACTGCTCACACGTGTGGGCAATCAATTGTGTTTTGTCATTGGGTATTAGGTCGGCTTATGACCCAACTTGTTGCATCATTATTTTATTGTTTTAGGGGCCGCTAGGCTAAAATTAACTTTGTGACTCCTCATATAAGTAAAGGAGAGATCATTTGTTGTAATTCATCATCACACACTCAGAGAACGTGGCCTCTTGAGCTAATTCAGACTTCTTATCTTGCAGAAAATTTGGATCTATGAATGCATTTTGACATTTGGAATTGATTGGTTCATATTTGGAGCTATTCTTTGGATCAAATGGATGGAATATTTATCTTGTGAGTGTACCTATGTTGAATATTTATTTTCTATATGCCTAACATATGGAATATGTTGAATCTAGGGTTTACTATTGTGCCCTAATTTGTTGAAAATTTGTTGAATGCTATCAAGATGTCACTATTGCATGCATTACTCATGAATAACATGTGAATGAATATCCTACTAATGAACTTTTACTAGGTCTCCCATGAAAATTCGTGGATCCATTGCATAGACAATTGCTTGAGTTTTGGTGCTAGGGCATCCAGATTTTGGCCTCCTTAGAATCCTTTTGGTTGTCCTATCAAATTATTGACTCTATATTCCCAAGGGACAAGGCATTGGTCCATTTTGTTGGTGATCAAACACACTTCTTATCCATAAACTTATCTCTCCTTAATTTGGCTCCTTTGAGGCCAAGCACACTAGCTAGGGTTTGGTGCAAATCCCTAGATGTTGAGAAAAATGGTACTAGGGAAGTGTTTCCTATGCATTTATCCTTTTGGCCTAGGAAGACACATTAAAAAAAAAATTGTCTAAGGACATTACGAGTTTATTAATTTCTTGGAGCAAAAGTACCTTTTATGGGTTAGGTATCATGTGCTTTAATTTATTGAAGTCATTAGTGCTATAAAGTGAAATAGAGGTGTTTTGGTTCAATGTTTGAGGGCTTATTTTTCAGTCGAGAAAAATCGTCGTGTTTCCAGGCAAAGTTATTGACCGTCCAATGGCCCAATTTCCTGTGCATAAAGAGCTGATATGAGGCCTGAATTCTTTGCTTGAGGAGAGTTGAATGTGTGTTAAAAATAGCAATCCAGAACTCAGTGGAAAGGGGACTTCAGATGCACTCCTAAAGGGAAGAGATAAGTTGTCTTTTCTCTATGTACAAATTTATTTAAGAAGCAAATAAAATTCTCCCTTAGAACTAGTTTTCACCTTGTGGGATTTTCCAGGGTCATTGGACCAAAAACAACTGTGTAAATTGTGTATACTTTTTTGAGTGTGTTGGCATAAATTTCTTTTAAAAGTTTTATATCAGACCTTATAGTTTGGCACTGTGGGAAACAAATTTGTGCAAAAATTGAAACTATGAAGGCTACCAGTAATAAAAAATAAAAAAAATCTAGATGGTATCAGAGCATGAGGGACATCAGAACTGAGTTTCGCTTCAGCTGATAAGAAAGACCAGCAAGCACCTTTTGCTAAAATAGTGAGTAGACCAGCCTAAAACCATCTTCAGAAACCCAAACAACTATTGGTTGATAGGGAGGAAGGTTGCCTAGTGACAGATCTGTGAGAGATCTGAAATTTGGCGTTGGTTGGGAGGGTCATGGCGACTGGTATAAGGGTGGAGGACAAATTGGCAAGGGCAGAAAACTTTGGCCACAAGAAGGAGAGGATGGTGCTTTTGTTAGAGGAGTTGGAGGTATCGGACATTGTGGAAAATGTCGTGCAACCTCCTACAAATCTTGTTCAGTTGAGCGATTTCAATAAGAAGAATGTAAAAGCAAAGAGAATCATTCTCAATCCCTTCAGAGACCACCTATTCCCTCATGTGATTGGGAAGAAGTTTGCCTATGAGATGTCAGAATCACTAGTCACACTACACTAGCATTCCAATGAGAACAAGAAAATGGTGTTGAGGTAGAAGTTAAGAAATACCACGATGACCTCATACCTCACCAAGATCTCTCGGGTGAGAGACGAGTTGGTTGCAATGGGAGAGGCTATCCCCAAGGACCGGTTGGTCAGGATCGCACTAGATGGTTTCACCCAGCAGTGGGATGGATTCATACATGGCATTGTGGCTAGAGAACACTTTCTAGACTAGAGGAGGATGTGGGACGATTTCATCCAAGAGGAGTGCCAAGGCTGGCAGCCAGAGTGGTGGGAGAGGTGAGGAAGAGAATGTTGCCCTTGCGGCAAAGGGTAAGAAGAAGAAGCAATGATCCACCAGTGGGTCCAAGCAGCAAAAGGAGAAAGAGAAACCTAAGATGGAGATGAGCAAAGTGAAATGCTTTGCTTATGGGAAGATGGGTCACTATGCATCCAAGTATCCAGAGATGAAGGGGAAGAAGAAGGATGTGGCAACATTAGCTGAGGTGGAGGAGTTTGCCTCAAGGTTTGACACAATACTTGCACAGATGGTGAGTTTAGCCACTAGTCCTATATCCAAGAGTGTCTGCCTTATAGACAATGGAGTATCTTGTCATAAGATTGGAGTGAGGGAGCACTTTGTGAGTCTTACAGAGGGTTTAGACTTGGAGGTGGTGTTTGGAGATGACACCAAGGTCAGAGTGGTAGGAGTTGGGACTGTATCCATTCAGAGGGAGTCATTGCCACCTCTGAATGTGACGAAGGTCCTTTATGTACTGGGGTTGAAGAGGAACCTCATATCAATTTCCTGTTTTGAGCACAAGGGATATGTTGTGGTGTTTCGAGATGGACAAGTGTTGATGTATCTTATGGGATCCAGCTTGGCATCTACTAAAGTCATATTTGCCTGCGATTTCAGCCTGCCAGGACCATGAGGAGGTCACAGGAGGGTGATTGTGTAGAGCAGCAGGCTCCTGGGCAAGGGAGTGCACTACAGGTTCACAGAGGTCAGGCAAATTATTGTCTTTTGAGATGATAAGTACACAGGTATCAGGATCTCAGAATATAGGGGCACTACAGGCCAGAAGGGCATCTTCACTGAGGCCACAGGTGTCAGGGGATGGAGTTGAGGCTCCCACACTTGTGCAGGAGACTTCTTCAGAGAGGAGGAAGTTGAGAAGGCTTTGTGGTACCTTGAAGGAAGCACATGAGTTAGTCAGGGAGAGAAGACCACCGAGGACGTTGGGTGGTGATGTGGTGAGATTAATGGGTGACAGGATGGTACCAAGGGGTGAGCATATCCAATTCAAAGATAAAGATAGAGTGGTGAGAAACAACTTCCTCGGTAAGAGGGAGTGTTGAGAAAAATGGTACCAAGGAAGTGTTTCCTAGGCATTTATCCTTTTGGCCTAGGAAGACACATTAATAATTTTTTTGTCTAGGGACATTATGAGTTTATTAATGTCTTGGAGCAAAAGTACCTTTATGGGTTAGATATCATGTACTTTAATTTATTAAAGTCACTAGTGTTATAAAGTGACTTTATGTGAAAAGTACATAGTGCACTTCATAATATTAAAGTGACACTTATGTTTTAAAAGTCACTTTATGAGAGAAAAGTGCACAAGGTACATAGCATTAAAAAATTGTCTAGGAGTTCTTTAAGTGAGGGGGACAACATGAGAAAGGGGTCAAGAAAGGGAAATAATCTCTACCCTTGATCTAATGAGCTGAGATTTAATCTCAACCATTAGATCTCTAGGGTTAGGTATCTCCTCACATTAGAAGACAAAAAGGAAAAGGAAGAGTTAATCATTCATTCTTCTCACAACGAATTGAGAAGAGTGTATGAGACTTGGAAGAGGAGTGAGGAGAACACACTTACACCAAGGATTTTTGTGAAAATTCCTAGATCTAACAATCTCACGAATCCTACTGCAACCAGCTGAATCTACTTCACCTAGATTGTAAATTACATTACAAGCTTATTTCAGATTTCTTCATGAAACATTGAAGTAAATTATTGAAGTAGCCTACACCAATTAAATATGATTCTGAAACATAGAAACTGAGCAAGGAAAATAGAAACACATATGACACAGTTATTTTTGGACAATAGTCCCTGGAAAAACCCAATGCCGGAAAACCGGTGCAGCAGCTCTGAGGGTTTATTATTATTAAGCAGTAGCAAATTTTGAATACCTCACAGGATTATTCAGTTACAGAGAGAAATACTGGCAGAAGCTTTGCGAAATTACCTCACACAATCACTAAGAAAAAGTCTTGGTTGTTACAGTTGTTGGATGAGGTGCCCCTGGCAAGCCTTGCGTTATCTTTGCGCTACCTCTACGATGTCCCAGCGTCAACCCTCTCATGCATAGCATCACCCAACTGGGGAATCGATCAGTAGCCCAGAGCCACTGCTCTCAGCCTCCGATCTTACATCCCAACTTTTGGCTGCTAAAACTGACCCTCTCCTCTAATTTTCAACTCTCTTTCTCCCTCTACGTTGCTTCTGTGTGGCCCTTCTGGCCCTGAGTCAGCCTCTACGTCAAGGATACTGGGTCACTCTCCGCCTCTCTCTGTTGATGTATATCCGACTGAGAATCTCTCTCTCTGGAAGCTGTTATCGCTTCCCCTCAACTGCAAGAGATCTCTTCAATCGATTTTTCCTCCTGAGAACTTCTCACTTTAGAAAATCGATTTCCTCAATCTCTTTGTGTGTCTTCCAAATGACCCCCAAGCCCCTTCTCATATCTTCTTGTTGGACAACCAACTGCCTAGAGTAAATCATAATCAAAGGCTCAAATCGTTTTGGCTTGATCCGTGTCTTTTTCTAGAAGTTTCACCCCTGATTAGATTAATACCCATTAATATTTTAATTTTCCAAAGTTTAGACTTAGGAACCCCATTAAAAATATTAATTATTTAATAAAATCACTTCTGGGTGGAATTTCCCAAAACGCATTCTAGGTTCTTTGGAATGTGTTGACCCTGGCCGCCCGCACCTACCTACAAGGTCAGTGAAAAGCCTTCAACCCCACAACGATGTGGTGGAGGCAGGGAACTCAGAGAAAGGGGCTGTCACACTAATCCCAACTCTCTCCGTTTGAGCTATCTCCTAGGTTAGCTAAGGGGGGTGGTTCCTAATGAACAGTTAAGCTAAAAACAAAGATGTGAGTTTCTAGGAGAATTGTTAGAGTTAAATAGATTATTTATTTAAGATTTTATAAGCAAACCTGATATGAGCAATAGCCATAAACACATAAGATAAGCATGAAGTACATAAACAACCAGTGCCTTCAAAGCATTGCTCTCTAAGAAATGAAAATTTTTTATTTTATTTTTTATTTTGCTTAGAATGAAGTCAAATGCTTTTAAATGAAAGAAGAAAATATGCGATAATTTTTCAAGATAGAAAATAAGCAAAGGGCTGAAGAAACCCCCTCTTGAGTAAATCTTTTTGATGTCTTATGAGATTGTTGGCTTGAACAACTTGTGGGACCTTTGATATCCTTGGAGGTTACTATTCCAACCGAAGAAGTCCTCACACTCCAATAGAGTTGGCAACCTGTCCTTAGAAAACAAATGCCTGCAAACCAATTGTTAGTGCAAAAGAGACTTGGCATATAGAGACCAAGTTGAGCTTGTCATTGAACCGACAATGACAAGCTACAACGAGAGCACAAAATATGCCAAGCCCAAAGGAGATTTGAGATAGCTGCAAATCTCTCCTCCCTAGACAATAATGCCTTCAGGCAAATGCACAAAGAAAAACAACTAGATAGCAGATTTAAAATCAAATGAATAATAACATCAAACGACACAGGTATACCTCATCCGCCAAAGTATGCCCCACAAAAGAAGTCAGTAACCCCAAAGACTTTTTATTTATTTATATGAAAGGTGAGTACACAATCCAGCAGAGTCTCTGCCAGCCCAACAGCTCGTTCTATGATATCAAAATGAGAGCCAAAGGCTCATTTAAATAGAACTATGGGAGCCAATCCCAATGAAAAATGAAATGACAATTGTAACTTGATGACAATCCCAATGTAAAAACGAATTTGTACAAGTGGCTGATATGACTGTCCATGTGTTTCCAAATTGCTGTAGGTGGCAGCCTTGACTGCTTGACTGTCCAATTGCTGGAGATAACTGTTGTAGGTGGCATAAAAAATGGGCAGCGTATCCCTTTGCTGGCCTGTGTGTGCATTTTATTGTTGCCAACTATGAAATTTGTGGAAATGAATGGGAGCAATATCCCACTAAAGCAGCCATAAATCAAATACAGCGATCATATGTCCCACGTGTACCAAATCAATGCCAATCAGATATGTGTGTTATCATCAACATATGGCTGCCTCTAACTGCTGCGTATAGGCTATAGTTGACTGCTGCGTGTGAGTTGGACTGAGCTTTGAAAACAGGTTGCGTATCTTCTTAGTGGAGTTAACTGCAAATTGTTCCAATGAATAGGGGACAAGCTTCTGTCCCATGTGTCAAAGCTGTCCCAACTAAATCTGATATCAAAATGATCTGCGTACCTTTTCAATGGACTACCAATTGAGTGGAGTTTAGTGGGGAACAAGTGGGAGACAAGGTCTGTCCCATGTGGCAGTCTTGTCCCCACTTTCCTTTTACAAATCCATAAACTGATTTTAAGTGCCTTTTTGATGATTCCCGGGCCTCCTTGACTGATTTATTGACTTGAGCTCCAATGTGGCTGCCATGTCACACTTTTTGTCCCCCACTAATTTTGTTAAAGTTTCAACTTTATAATATGCCTTGCACTTTAATTCCACCATGTTTAAATTAAATCCAAAGTAAATTTTTAGCCATACGTGACTTTTCATAAACTTTACGTGATGCCTTTTTAACTTAATACTGAACCATTTGACTTGCCACTTGGAACTTTGACTGACTTTCCTCCATGTGGTGGGCCCCACATTGCTGCTACATCACCCTTGATATTCCTTTAATTTTCCATGTCAAAATTTGATTTATTTTGACTTTGGAAAAATTTATAAATTTTTCCAATTTTTCATTTTTTTGAAATTTTTTCTTCATTTTTGCTACTGTCACTTGAAAAATCGGCTTTTGAGGGACTCCAAGTCATTTTTTGACCCCCAAAGTGGGTTCTAGGATAATGTTGGGCCTCTGAGGATGAATTTCGAGTAGTCATACGCCCCAGACATTTCCTAAGGCCACTTATTTATGCCTTTACATAAAAAATAATTAAAAAATTCCGTTTTGCGGGAAATTTTTAACTATTAAAAAATCCTACTTAGACCTAGCCAAATTCCACGAAACTTTATGTGTGATCTAGTATGGTAATATACATCGACCCTAGACACTAAGATGTGTCAGGGGCTCAATCTTCAAACCGTCACCTCGGCTTTGGGGTAAAAATGAGTGAAAAATCCAGAGAATTATCCGCCTCTGAAAAAGAAGGGATAATTAACCGGATAAAAAAAACACTCCAAGGTGTACTCGTTTGCTGATCGAGTCCCACATCCTAGGCCTGTTACAAATTCAAGAAACTCATCATACTAGCATCACTTATTACAATTCCCCGCAGGGTGTGGAATCTGAGTACAAGAAAGATGATGAGAAGATAGAAGTAGAGTTAAAAAACTCTGTTGACTGATGACATCTGATGGTACAAGTGTCCTCTGGATCATCCTTGGGCATGGAGTCTTCACATAATCATCAGGTGCTACTCCAGTAGTCAACAGAATGCATGTGCCCAAACCCCCCTGCAAAATCTGAGGCCTAGAGCGCATCTGAGGCTACCCCAAATCAACAATTTTCAGAACCGAGTTCAAGGCCAATTGAACAGCTCACAGCTAAGGACTGCAGGCCCGAGTTTAAGCCTTGTCGCAAAAGCTGAGAGCATTATTCTTCTCATGAGAGCCATCAAGAAGAGAGTAAGATGAGAAGGAAGGCAGGGATTGTTGTGCTTGAGAAGAGGAGCTCAAATTCCTAGAGACAACATAGGCTCGAATTTCTAGCAGAAACAAGAGGCATGATTTCCTAGATATTTGCTCCAGAAGTTCAAGCCCAATTTGCAAAGGTTTTTAGGCCAAGTTGTAGAGCTTTTCAAGCCAAGTTTAGGCCAAAGTTTACGCTGGTTTTCAGACAGAATCTAGGCCAATATTGGTGGTGGTTTCTAGGCTGAAATTAGGCCGAAACTTCAAGAAGAAATTGATCGAAAATTCTAGGTGAGTAGGCTCAAAATATCCCAGGTTGCCAAGGATTTTTTCGAGGCCCTATCAGCATTGAAATCGAGGTGTTTTGGGTCAGTGTTTGAGGGCGTATTTTTCAGCTGATGAAATTTGTGTTTCCAAATAGAGTTATTGATTGTCCAGTGGCTTGATTTCCCGTGCATAAAGAGATGATATGAATCCCAAATTCTTTGCTTGAGGAGAGTTGATTGTGTGTTAAAAACAATGTTGCACGGAGCGGGGACGAAATAGGGTGTTTTCGGAAGCAGGGAAACGGAAGCGTCATTTTCCAAAAATCTAGGAAGCAAAGCGTCTCGGAAGCATCTACTATATATATATATATAATATATATAATATATTTTGCATTTATATTAAAAAAACATCCAAAATACCAAATTAGTTGTAGAAGACATGAAAACATGCATATTTTTACATAAATCAAGATAGATATGGCATCCATTGTACATCAATGATTAATTATTCCAACATCAACCATCTACAATCTAGATTCCTCTTCTCTTATCTGGCCTTCGCCTCTACTTCAATTCTATAGGGATTTTAGTCAACATTACCTAATTTTGATCAAACAGCTTAATCCAAGCCTTATAATATGGTAGAGAAAGCTTAACATGCCTAATCAATGATTTTGACTTGAGTGAAGGGTACATAATTGCTAAGGCAATGCAAAGGAGTTCAACAATCAATAACACCAACACTGGGGTACATATAGGGCTTGTTGCACTTGATTAAATGCCAATCACATGCCCTCATACATGATATAATCCAATGAAACACCACAATCCCATTGATCCTCAAAATTGTTAAGTCTGCTGAGTTTTGAATGGGATATGAAATTCTAATTTCTCCATATGAAGTCTGATGAGGTTGGAACCACTCTCAAACATCCTAAGTCATTTCATGGTAATGATAAAAATTTAAGTAAAAGGATGGAAATGAAAGATAAAGGAGAATCTCATTTTTACTTTAAGAATTTAACATTACCATTAGGGAGCATCTAAAAAGCATCTAGGGGCACCTTGGGATTATTTGGAAAGTGTGGTTACTCACAAAACAATTCGAAATTTCCAAAAACAAAAAAAACAAAAAAAAATCTTGTGGAACCATCCACCTTCTCTCGGATCCACTCGCAATCCGCGGTGGACACATGCCCGAACCTCCACAAATCCGCACCTGATCCTTTCTGGATCCGCGGATCGGGAAATAGGAACCACGGATCAGGCAGTAGGAGTCGCGGATCAGCCCCCCACGAATCCAATTTTGCATGAATCGCAAAAAAAAATGAGGAACCGCAGATCCGATTTTCCGATCCGCGTTTCCGCCGAAGGATTGGAGGCGTATCCATACGAAACGTGGATCTGCCTTTAGATCTTTTGGGGGGGGGCGGGGGGCGGTTCATACAACACTAGTTTAAAATATCAGTCCATAACTCAGTGGAAAGAGGACTTCAGAGGCAATCCTAAAGGGAAGAGATAAGTTGTTTTTTCTCTGTGTACAAATTTATTCAAGCAGCAAATAAAATCCTCCCTTAGAACTGGTTTTCCCCTTATGGGTTTTTCTAGGGTCACTAGAGCAAAATCAACTATGTAAATTGTGTATAATTTTGTGTGTGTGTTGGCATAAATAAGTTTCATATCAGCTGGAACACTAAAGTGTAGAGGTAGCTTAAAAGTTTCAAATAAATTGCATTCAAAAGTTTTAGATTAGACCTTCTAGTTTGGGACTGTGGGAAACAAATTTGTGCAAAAACTTGAAACTGTGAAGGCTACCAGCAATACAAAAATTTTCTACACTAGGCAAGTTGTATTTGTGGAATTGAAGAGCCTAAACATCAAGAGAATTACATTTACTACAAAATCTATTCTTTTAATTGGGCATCCATTTCAATTTTGTCAATAATTTCCCTTGCCCTAGTTGTTTGCCTTAGGCTAAACCCTAGTTTGGTCTATCTTCAACGCAAGGGCTTGTTTGAGGGTTTCATGTCCTTTGATCTTGTTCATATACATTTTTGGAAACCCTTTCTCCTTGCCTTGACCTTTGGCCATCCCAACACTCAACATATCAATTGAGCTCTAGGTCTTGTGTGGTTGTGCCTCAACTAATAGGCCTTTATTAAGAAAGCAAATTTCCTTCAATCGAAGCTTGAAGCCTAAATTGTGACATTCTCATAGAACTCCTCATTGGGTCACCATGTACCTCAATCTTAGAACACCAATTATGTGACCCTTTCACATATCGGGACTCCTTCCATCACTGAAAATCCAAAAAGACCCTAGGGTTTTGGCTGTGGTGACAATGGGCCATCACCCCATTGCTATCACATGGTCTAGTGTTAGACTTATAGGGTGCCCCTCTCCAAGGCTTGCTAGATTTTGCGACAACCCCCAAGTTGGCCTTGACACTATTAGATGGGCATGCCATAATCCAAGCCCAGATGAGGATGGTCATCCTTATGATGATTGAGGAGGTCTTGTTGCACCTGTTGGAGCTCTAATGTTGGAGAGAGAAGGCACCACATTGCTCACTTCACACCCATGGAGATAACGTGTGACACCCACAGTTGGATTTTCAACCCTTGGTGCTGCTTTGATACTTAATTTTGGGATTTTCCACAAATGGAGGATGATTATGATGCTTGAAGACATTTCCAGCCTTGTGTCTGCCTTAATGGAGCATATGGAGCCCTAGAAAGGCATGACATCATCACCTTTTTAGGTCTACGACTCACACATGTGGGCTTATCCTGGCATATTTTGTAACCCAATTTTATGTTTCGTACGCTAAAAATCAAAATAGTGTAGAGCCTTTTAGTTAAAAATTAGAAGAGGTAGATCTCATATAAATAGAAAATTACCTCTCTCATTTTGTTCATCATCACTTGTGAATAACTCAACCTCTCTTAGAGAACTTGGCCTAGCTATTTGTACTTCACTACTTTGTGGAGATGTGATCTTATGTGGATTTTTGGCTATTGGAGACTAGTGCTTGTTGTGGAGATGTCATTTTGGGATAAAGAAGCTTTTCTCTTGGATATATTGTGAGTGCTTTTCGTTAAATATCTTTTATGATTATTGCATGTAATGAATATTACTAAGATTTCGATGATCCATGTCTGAATGCTTATATTTATATGGAATGCTTGGTCAATTTTTCATGCTTTAATTTTGTATTCTTCAACTCCCTAGGGAAACTGATTGAAATTTTTTTCTCTAATAAATTTATTCCATCATAAAGCGATAATTAGGGTTAACAAGTGAATACCTAGGGTTTTCCCCCTTACTCCTTTCAAAGGTTTGATATTTCCATGATCAAAATCCCTAAGACTCCATCACCCAAGTAGATATAAGGCATTGGCATCCATCTTGGTGATCAAAACTCATAAAACTTTATCTTTACATATCTCTCCTTAAATTTCAACCCTTCAAAACAAGCCATTAGGGTTAGGGTTTTTGGCCAAATTCAAATAGGATTTGGATGTTGAGCTCATTTGAAGTTGTATTACCTCCCTTGGCCTTAAAACAACAAAATCTACCAATTTGCATGGTTGAAAGTGCTTTCCTATGGCTGACATCATCAACCTTAGACAATTCTAGGGCTTGAAAACCACTAATTTTGCATTAAGGCTTCAACCTAATGTCATTTGAAAGTTTGTTTTTCCTATTGTTGACCATATATTTCAAGCAAACCATTTCCTTGTTCTTGTATGCCTAATTGTGTGCCATTATTGAATTATAAATTGATAACCCTAAGCTACAAGACTCTTTTTATAGGCCTCCTCATAAGTACATTATTCCCTATCACTTAGAATTGAGCCTTGTACTCAATCTAAGTACCTTATTTAAGCCTAGTGAAATTTCACCTTTGATCCTTTTGACCTATACAGGGAAGCCTCCATGTGGTGAAATTCCATTAAAGAGTAGGAGGTGGAGCATTAACGTGGCAGTGGCATCCACTTCATTGTTGTGTCTTAGTTTGCCTTTTGTCTTGTGAGGTTTCTCACAAGACCTGCTAGATTTTGAGGTAACAAGGACCTTTACCAATTTACATTCCTGTAATATTGTCTCAGCATACTTCCTCTAATTTAACCAAAATATCATATTTGCCCGATCACTATTTATTTCCATGACCAAAATAAAATTTGTTGCACTAAGATCTCAAAATAAAATAGCATGATCACCAACTAAATCGAAATACACACAATGATCCGCTTTGCTCCTTGTCAAACCAAGTCCCAATATATAAGTATCAAGTTTTTGGTACCACATCCTTGGTGATTGCTTTAACCCTTACAAGGACTTATTTAGCCTATATACTAACTCTTTCTTTCCATTTACATCAGGGCCTTACGACTGCTTCATATAGATTTCTTCTTCCAGATCCCCATGTAGGAATGTTGACTTCACATCCATCCACTCTACTTCAAAATGAAAGGTAGCAGCAACAGATAAAAGAAACCTTAATTAAAGTTAACTTGACAACATCAAAGAATATCACCAAAGTCAATTCAGTCTACATAGGAATAACCATTTGCTACTAAGCTTTGTATTTCTCTAGTCTACCTTATGCATTCAAATTCTTCGTAAAGACCCATTTGTTGCCAATGGGTTTTCTTCAAACCAACAACTCCACTAGATACCAAGCCTCATTCTTGTCCAAAGCTGTCATTTCTTCAACCATGGCCTTTTTCCATAGTTTTCCATCCTTTGAATCCACTACCTCCCTAACAATTCTAGGATCATCATCAATAATAGACAAAGCAAAATTTGAATGGAAATCAAGGTGAATATACCTTTCTAGTTGCCTTCTTTTCCGAACCAATCTCCTTAGTGTCAGAGCCTGTGGTTCTTCCTCTGGTTCCTATTCTTTTGTACAGTTTGATTCGTCATCCTTGAATTCAAACTCTATCTTCTCTGGTTCTTTCTCTATTGGTAGGACTTCTCGTTTGACAGGATCATTGACTTCTTTAAATACTACTTCTCGACTATACATTACCTCTCTAGTTTCTAGGTTCTAGAGCTTATGACCTTTCAAACCATCTTTATATCCCATAAAGACACATTTTTCAGTTTTCTTACCTAGCTTACTCTTATTCTCCTTTGGAATGTGTACATAAGCATCAAAGTTGAATACCTTGGGATGTTTAAGAGAAGGTTTCTTACCAGTCCATACCTCATGTGGAGTCTTGCCATCTAATGTTGATGAGAGTGATCCATTTACCAGGTAACACGCAGTATCCACTACCTTTGCCCAATGTTCCTGTCCTAACCCAACACCATTGAGCATGCTTCTTGCTTCCTCCATCAACATCTTATTCATCCTTTCTGCAACTCGATTAGGCTAAGGTGTGTATGGAATAGTCTTCTACCTCGCTATATTGCACTTATTATAGAATTCTTCTGATTCATACCTACAAAATTCTCCACCATTATTTGCCCTCAACACTTCAATTTTCTTCTCTATCTGTTTTCCACAAGAGCCTTAAACTTTTTGAATTTGGCAAAGATTTCAGATTCCTTTCCGAGGAAATAAATCCAAGTATTCCACGAGAAGTCATCTATAAGTGAAACATAGTACACATATTTACCCAGTGATGGAACCAATGCATGTCCAAACACATCATTGTGCACCAACTGTTGTATTCCCTCTAACCTCAAAACCAGAGGAGAATCTTACTTGATTTTCCTTCCCATATAAACAATGTTCATAAAAATCTTGTAATGCCCTTCTCTTCCACATCTCTAACATACCTTAATGAATTTCCTTGGAGATTTAGATCTCCCACTCAAGGACTTATTTTTATTTCTATTATGGGAGTGTCCTTTTACAAACAAGGCATTTGTGTTCTGACTTTCCATGTTTTTTGTCTCATCTCTTCCAATAAAAAGGATGAGACTATTTCATTGAAGCTTTAGGTAGTTGCATTACTACCTATGGCAACAACCAAACTGTCCTAGGAGCCCAGTAAAGAACACAACTAATTGATACATTTATCTTTATCTTAAATCTTAATATCCACAGATAATAGCTGACTTACCACATTATTGAAAGCATTCAGATGCTCTGCCGTTAAGTCTCCATCTTTCATCCTCAAGTTATATAGTTTTTTCTGCAAGAACAATTTGTTCACTGGGGACTTCGACTGATACAAAGCCCCTAACTTGTTCCACAAAACCTTTGTTGTAGCTTCCCCAAAAACATTCAGTAATACTGAAACTGAGACACACAATCATATTGTGCTCTTAGGGTTTTTTGGGATCATTATAAGATGTAGTTTCGGTCTCTTATTATGGGCTTTTAGCGAATGAGCATAGCAGACATCTCTCCGCAAAGATAGCTACAACCATTCTGTGTTTTTCACTATTCTTCTAGTGAAAGAATTTGGTTTACAATCAATCTGCATTTCTTTTTGTGCTGATGACATCTTTCATTTCATTCTCAACAAAATCCCAATCAACATCATTTCCATTTCACAAAAGACCAAGAGATACATCCAAAATAGGACCAAAATAAATTATGTTATGATCATTAACGACCAAAATAAGACAATGGGACTCAAAAATACAGCAAATATTAATAGCAAAGTACGAAGTGCCTTGGGCATCTACTCCCAAAAGCAAAAATGAAGTAAATTAATAGCATAATAACCTAACATTTAAGTGTAGATCCACAATGGATAAAGTCTCCGCAAAGAGAATCTGTCAGGATGGAGACTGATCAAAACCAAATCATACAGTCTAATGAAGTGAGAACATTTTGACATACCAACATCCTTGATAAGAAGACTGGCATAAGTTGGAAGATCTGTAAAAACATTTTCGAAAGAGGGCCGTGTACCTACCTGTATAGAGTAATTGAAACAAGTGGTAACTAGTTTTTGGTGACGCTTTGATAGGCAAGGATATCCACGTGCATTGGTTAAAAAGGCCTGTATTCAAAATATTAAATATTAAGCAAGACCAGTATAACTTATAGAAAAGCCCACAAATTCAGCATCCTCAAGACAATTTAGTATTTACATCGGTGTGGACAATAGCTGCTCTCACGGGCTCTCCACTCCAACGGCCCACTGAATTTGCAGAAGGTAATGAACTCCTGTGAATTATGTCCATTGCAACATACATTCTAGTCAGCTTCCTGGATAAAATTCCTAACATGAAAATCTGTAAACAAAACTCGAGTTCTCAGAAGTAAAGCCAGACAAATAGACTAAGAGGAGTTTTCTTTGTAAATCACTAAACGCAACTCACAGTATATCCAGGGCTATGGACAACTGACTGTGATGCTCGCATAATAAACGAAATGTATTCCACCACTCCCACGAATCATTGTTTTGCCGTTTCCTACATACAGAGTCACTTTTCTGTTTGATGGCAGAGAAAGCTCACTGTTCAGTATACTGACAGAAATTTAAGCCTTCCCAAGTTACTGAAAAAAATATGATCTCAGATTACATAGAAAGAGTTAAATGTAGAACCATCAAACAGATTATATAATAATGCTTTCACAATCCATTATCACTATATAATGGACATACCTATAACTTTTCAATAGGACGTGAGATGAATATTCAATCATATTTATGCTACTAGAAACAAGTTATAAGCATTATTGTGTCTATTGTGATTACAACTGGAATTTGTGCCTGCTGCGCCAAACTTCAAATCTTTGCATTCCTCCTATTCGTGGCCCATGGTCCTCTTCCATGAAACCAAAATTTGGGGCATAAAGTTCATTGCTTGTAGCAAATATACTCATTCCAAAAGTACTACTTTTCTAATGGCCATTTGCACTAATAATTGAAACAAAATTCCTGTATTTGAAGTTCAGACAGTACACTTATAGAGAATATTAGACAAATAATAGTAAAGATACTCATTTCCAAATGTACTTTTTTTCTAATGGCCATTTGCACTAATCACGGAAACAAAGTTCCTGTATTTGAAATTCATACAGTATATAGAGAACATTAGACAAATAGCAGTAGATATACAGCACCATAAAAGGGTGGAACAAAGTTTACACATGGCATACCAAACAATTTGTTTAGAGTGACATTTTATTCATTGTAACATATACTCCATGTTGGTCAATCTACAAAGCAACCAATATAGACCCAAAATTCAAACAAAAACTTTGCAGAAGTACTGCATAGTTTGATAGTGAACAAGCTACAGCAATGACTGTCCTGACAACCATAGTCAAATCGACATTCACGTTAACATCCACTTTCTTGTTTTATTGAATTAGACATTTCCAAGTCTGAGCCTGAAGGTGTCTCAAGTTTCAACCAATACCAAGGAATAACTAAAATTCAATCAAAATCTCATTTAACTCCCCAGTATTTTATGAAAACAACACGCTGAATTTTTATTGTGAGTCTGAATTTTTATTGCACTCACAAATAGTTTGCGCGTAACCTGACCACATTAATGATATTTTGGCTCCTAGCATCGCTCATTTCTTAATGGTTTCTCCCAGACAACCATACTGATAGTTCTTCCAAATGAATAAGAATTTATAAAAAAGGCACCTTCAGAAGAAATAAAGAGTTATTTATTTCTGAAAAACATCAGCCATGTGTTGAATCCAGGAACCTTTACTTAAAATTCAACCAACCTTTGATCTTCTGCCAAACCAACTAAAAGAAAGTCTAGAACAAGCACAATATTAAACCAAGGAAAAAGAAAAAGGAACAACTCCATTACATCATATATGTAATGGCCAATAAACATTTTTCAAAACAGTATCACATCTTGAAAGGAATATCTATAAAATGAAATGATATTGGTCAAAATTTATACTGGCAACCTTTCAAGGATGAAATCTCTTCAATACAGTAATTAAATAATAATATTATTTCATATTTATAATTGTCTTGTGATTTCAAGTTATTGCACTGCACGTCATTAACTCTAGGAGGTAAGTCTTGGCTTCATCATGTGGAACCTTTGCAAGCCAAGAAATCTCAGGATCTTTAGACAAAAAACCTGATTTGCTGAACAGATATGACTAAAATCCAAAAGAACAAGTAGTGAGACAATCAAAGCAGGTGATAAGTGGAAGGAGGAATCTCCTTTGAAACTTGAGTCTGAATCTTGGACAAATTCAACATGAAGCCTGCTGATAGAAGGGTGGATAGAGCTGACTTTTGAGGGCAGGCAGAGGCAACCTGGACTAGTTGGTACAGGAGCTGTCCTAAGCAAACAGTTGGGAGTCATCACATTTGTGTTCTATAGTTTCCTTTAGATGGGAACAAACAACAAAGTTGAAGGCCTAACAACCATGAAAGATATCGACATAAACCATTCCAAGGAAGCAAGAAGATTAAATGGAGAAGGTAATTCTGAAGTTATAATCAATATGCTTCATGGTAACACTGTAAGAAAAAGCTGGGTGTTGAAGAGGTTGAAGAATGTAACTAGTGACAGTCTTCATACTTATATTTCAGTCATTATATTTGTCAAAAGAAAGAAAAAGAAATTTTATTATAAATAAAATTGACTTATTAAAGCATGGGTTTCATGCTTGGGTCAATTGTTTATAGGTCAAAGCCTCCATTGCAGACTTCTAGGGTTTATGTCAAGTGTCCTCGTCCATGTCAAATTGTAAAAGACCCTTCTGGGGATTTATTTGTCAAAGAAAAATAATTTTTTTGCAAAATTAGGTCACCTAGGCCTCCTCCACCAAGTCAGCCTAACTGGGGCAGAATCACCTATATAAAGGCAGCAACTCAACCTAAATTGGAGCATTATCCCATCAAGTTCGATCTGCAAGTACTGGGCAAGAAAAATGCATGAAATTCAAGGGTCAAGGGTCAAGGAGGAAATGTCTAGCAAGGAAGGAGGTCATTATCTTGCAAAAGAAACCGAATTTTCTCTCTCCTATCCCACACGTGCGAAATTTTGGAGTGTTGCATGGGGCCGAAATTCTGCAGTCGCTAGGAGGTCAAAAATCTGAATCTGGGTCGAAATTCTAGTGAAGTTGGGGCCGAAATTTCTGGGTTGATGTTGGGTTGTAGTTGTTGAACAAGAAGAGACTATTGAAGGTTGTTGTATCTTATTGGAAGGCTGGAGGAGGAAGGCCTTTGGTCTAAGGTCTTAGTCTATCTCATTTTAAATCTACTAAAGGAAGAATTTTTTCACTGGGTTTTCCCCTATGGAGGGGTTTTAGCCAATGTTCCACCAAGACTCCGGTGCGGGGAGACGCACAGGGGGGACGTGTGGGAGTACCCTCAAATTTTAGGGAAATTTCGGGGGTGCGGGGAGTCATCGAGGTATATATATATATTTCAAGTTCATATTCATTGTTCACTGTTCAATAATGAAAGCATAAAAATATTAAATAGACAATTGAAATTTGAATCATTGATCCATCCTCATCATTCATTTTGATACATACATGATACATCATTCATGACCATGAGCATTGAGAGTCGAAAAACAAAAATAAAAATCAATAATAAAATATTCAAATATTGAAATACATTGATCGATATCATTCATCATTCATTGATTCAATGGTTCATCATTCTACAATCTAGTAATCTACATTGATTTAAAAACTAAATTCATCATTCATCATTCTAGAATCTAAATTGAAAGCAAAACATATTAGTATAACTCAAACTTATATAACTCAAACTTCAAAGTTTCAAAGTTCAAACTCAAAAATAGTTAAGAGTGAAGAGTCAAGTCATCAATATCTAGTGTCGCAACTCAAAAATGAAAAATGCATAGTCAGCACTGAAAATAAAATGATAAATCAGCATCAAGGACTCAATCTCAATGATTGGTCCTCTACATCTATCTGTTGCATGAAGTCATCAGGACCATCAATGGGAATGTCAGTATCCGAGTCAGAGTCACTCTCTTCAGTAACCAATGAAACTCCAACCAAACCATGTCGCAGCTCATCTGGTCCATCCTCATCATCTATCTATGCACTATCCTCTGGATCCACATCCCATCGTGTTGCCGGTCCTTTCCGATACTCTGGTGTCTTCCTATGTGCAAGACGTAGAGAACTGTGCACTGCAACTAGCTTCTCTGCTCTCCTAGAGGAAAGTCTATTCCTCTTGATAGAGTGGATGAAGCTATATGTGGACCAATTCCTCTCTGCTGCAGAGGAACTAGCAATCTGAGACAATAAGCGAATAGCAAGGTGTTGGATCTCTGGAGCATCATCCCCATGCATGGTCCACCAACCAATGGGGTCAGTCTGGCCTAAATCATTGCGATCTTCCCTTGCATCATGCTTGTTGAAGGGACCACTGAGACTTGCAAATTGCATCCATTGTCTCCTAATTGTTCTCCCTTCTTCTGAACTATACATCTTTGTAATGGCAGCTCGAAATCCCTTTTTGACCTCTGGATCTTCAATGGGAAGAATTCTACTAGTCCTTGCCACATACCATTTTGGGTTGAGTGCATATGCTGCCATGTGCAAATGTGTATTCATTCGATCCCACTTACGCTGTATAATGGGTCGAATTTGGGTCGTATAGAACTCTAAGGAAGGATCTTTCTCACGAATGGCCACCCTTACTTGATCCAACATAGTATCAAAAGTCTCATATATTTCTCCAAGAGTAGGAGAATCTGTGTCAGTGTAGCGAATGACCTCAACTACAGGACGTAAAAGTGACACCAAATAACCACAATTTGTCCACCAATCATTATCCAATATCTGAATCATGATTTTCTTTCCTTCCTCTGTCTTTGATTCTGCCCATCTGTTCCAATCTGGAGTTACAACCATGGCCTGCAATGCTGACTGCACCTCCAACATCCTCGCTAATAAAAGAAAATAACTAGCATATCTGGTGTCAGTAGGCTTGAGGAATTCTTTCCTCGCATGAGACCTGTACATGGCTAAAGAGGTATGGTGATTGCAAATAAACATTTGCACATTTCTTGCAGCTATCACCAAGT
The DNA here is from genome assembly GCA_000404065.3 of Pinus taeda. Lineage (NCBI taxonomy): Eukaryota > Viridiplantae > Streptophyta > Pinopsida > Pinales > Pinaceae > Pinus > Pinus taeda. The sequence continues at coordinate 107,765 of APFE031684114.1, forward strand.
TAGATACCCACTCAATTTTGCCAATGTCTTTCAATGCATTATTGAGCGCATGCACACAACAAGGGGTCCAGAAAATATGCCTGTATTTATTTTGAATCATTAATCCTGTTGATCTACACACTGCTGCTGCATCTGTCACAACCTATACAACATTTGTAGATCCAACCTCCTCTATAGCATCACGAAGAAGCTCAAATTGGAAAGTTGCATCTTTGCGCTTTCCAGAACAATCAATAGCTCTAAGAAAGAAAGGCCCCTCTCGGCAAGTAACTATGATGTTGATAAGTGGACGTTTGGCAATGTCTGTCCACCCATCCATAACGATAGAACAACCTTCCCTCACCCATGTCTGCCTCATATTTTCCTTTTGCACATTAATATTGGCCACTTGCCTTCCTAATATCACTGTCCTCAACTTATGTTCACCTGGGGGCACATATGAGGGTCCTGCTGCTGCAATTGCCTTCACCATCTCCTTGTAGTAAGGAGAACGACTAACATGGAAAGGAATGCCATTGGCAAAAAGAAATTTTCCAATGGCATCATCTGTATCATTACGGTTCAACTTACCATACATTCCTGTAAGAGTTGGTCCCACTGCACAAGAACGAGAACCTGGTGGAGGCATATTTTTCATTTTTCTTTTGGAGCTTGTGGCTTCATCAATATTTTCATTTTGATGAGCTTGGGCCATGGCATTTTTACTTGAGAAGTTGCCCTTTGCATCTGCTGCCATTTGCATCCTCAAGAGCTCTGATTTTTGCAATATGGTTAATTTTGAACATATATGAACCCCTTTGCCACCTACACCCAAAAGATGCATCTTGATCCGACTATAACTCCCAACCCAAGAATGACCACAAACATTGCATTTCCAATGGCGTGTCCCACCTCTTTGTTTTCCGGGTTTTGGTTGAGTTGAAGAGTCAGCCATTTTGGCAACATATAACAAAAGAGGTTTAGTTGGATTAAAAGTCCCTTTTGCATATTCAACCAATGCCTTTGACGGGGTTGCAGTTGCAGTTGCACTCGGAGAAACACTCGCTACACTGCTGCCATGGGTTTCATTCATTGTTGATGGGATTTCAGTTCCAAGAGGACTTTCTGTTTGAACATCATAATCACTATCATTATCACGATCAGTGTCACTGTGGCTGCTCATGTTGTAATCAACGATTGCAGGCTTGCAGCTTGTTGTGTCACTGTTTTAATTTATTTTGCAAATATTTTTTTTGTTTTTCTGCCCTGCAGAAAGAGTTAAAAATAAATAAAAAAAATCATCATGTAAATTAAAATTTAGAATGCAAATATAGTAGAATTAAATACAAATTATTAAAATTTAAAAACAAAAACATAAACAAAAAACAAAAATTAAATTTGCGTGAATGTCCACTGTCCACTGTCTTTAACTATTGTCTTTAGTGTCCACTCAGCACTGTCTATTAAATAATGGGAGTTTCATTTGAAAATCATCTGTCCATAGTAACTACTGACCTTTTCAATGGCCACTTCTATCTGGTTGGTTTATGTTGAAAATTACTCGCCACTGGCCAAATTTGCCCTCTGGTCTGCAGATTTGTTGAAAAGTCAAAATGAATTTTGAAGAATGGCCCATAAACTTAATACAAGAAATCTTATGGGGCCGTAAAATCATAAATGCCCCCTTTTTATTTGTTTATTTATTTATATTAATTAATTAGATTTTCCTTTTTAATCACTGTGTTTTAATTTTTTATAGGCCAGGAAACACGAAGCAGAGTCACAGACCTGATAGCAAACAAGTTGCATGAAATTTCAAATGTAAGATTGTTTTCAGTTTTGTGACCAATTTGTCACATGGTTGAGGTTCCAGTTTTGTGACAAGGTTAAAAAATAAAATTTAAAAACAGTGAACACGATGCAGAGGCTATCAAACGCACAACAAAGATGAACCCAAGGGCCAAAACCGAAGTCGAAGCATGACAGGGTCAGGCTATCAAACGCACAACAAATTCAATTTATGTATCAGACAGCAATCGACCCTACGGACTTTGAACATGAAGTTGTCCTGTCACCTGTGTCTTTTCCAAAGAACCATATGGCATATACAAAACGACAACAGTGAACACTATTTGAGCTCACCTTCCTCAACTGTATGAAATTTTCAAATCAAAACAGTTTGTTTTGGAATCTATTCTATCGGCCAACCCGATAGCTACCACGGAAATTAAAAATCAGCGGAAATTTAGAATTTAACACAGTTAATGTTTATCATTGCAGGCTTTAACGACTACCTGGAGGTGGAGCCGCACAGCGTAGGGACAGAGGGTTGAGTCGTTGACAGCAAAACGCTGGAGCTCCAAGGACGCTGCGTTGTGGCTCAAACTTGAAAGCCGTGGTCGAGTTACAATAGCGGCTGGCTGCTGGAGCAACTGCCAACAGCAAACTTGCAAAGGGAGTTAGGACGCAGCACGCTCTCTCAACACTGAAGTTCTGAACAACAAACTTGTAAAGGGACGCAGCACGCTCTCTCAAGAGTCAACATTGAACAGCAATGACTCGGCTCACCATGGCTCAGGGTTTCAACGTTTAGGGAAAGTCGGCGCTGGAGCAATACAAGGCCACTAATGAAATGAGCATATTGCCTTTCATTACATGACTTTTAGGTTTAGTGTTTTAGTTCTAATTTTAATTTAAAAAAAAAAAATAATAATAATTGTTTTGATTTTTTATTTTTGATTTTTAATTTTTAATTTTTAAGTCTTATTAGACAAATCTGAAGGGGGGATGCCTAGGCGCACCCTTTTTGAGGAGTCTATTCTCCCACACTGAAGGGGGACGCCCAGAAGCACCCTTTTTGGGGAGTCGCGAGGAGTCTAGACTCCCACACTGGGGAAACGCACCCCCTTGCGTCTCCCCGAGACTCCCCAAAAAGGGTGCGTGGGGAAACGCACCTCCAAGAGACTCCCCATCCCGGGTGCGTGGGGTGCGAGGGGTGCGTGCACCCGACCCTGGGGGACGCGTCCACATGGAACACTGCTTAAAACAGAAAGGAAAAAACAAATTGGCACCAAAATTTTATGGACCTTATCAGATCAACAAAAAGATTAGCCAAGTCGCGTATGGTTTAAGCCTTCCAGAGACAAGTCGTGTTCACAACGTCTTCCACGTATCATGTCTTAAAAGGGCACTAGGTAACAATCAAACAGCGCAAACAATGCTTCCATCCCTAGATGATGAGGGGAGCGTCATTCTAGAACCAGAAGGTATTTTGTCTACTAGAGAAAGGAAGCTTTGATATCGTACTATCAAGGAATATCTGATCAAGTGGAAGGGCTTACCCGAAGAAGACACTTCTTGGGAGAATGAAGCTTTTGGTCAACAACATCCGTCGTTACGTATGCTTTGAGGGCAAATCATTCTTTCGTGAGGAAGGCAATGTTATGTAAAAAATTATTTAATTTTAGATTTAATTAGACGAAAGGGCACGATCATAAGATCATGCACTTTCCCCAAAGGGTGCCCATGGCAGTATATAAGCCAGGAACCCCATTGTAAACAATCATCATCTGTCTTTTCGTTTTTAATAAGATATTTATACATATATTAGTGTTTGTCAAGAAGTTTTCACTTCATACATCTTCATGGAGCCCATTCTCTTCATTGCATTTGGTCACTTCATGGAGATCTTTGGATGGTGGGGCCTCACTTCTCCTTGGTTGAATGGTAATTATGCAACTTGCTTTGTAGTCCTTATTAACCTCCAAAAATGGGTATCCCTATAGCAAAAAAAAAAAATCTCCTATCTTGAACAGCCAGCCAACCAGCAGCCCTACATATTGCTCATTGATGCTAATAGGCGACATTCCTTCGCTATTTGCACAAGTCACACACCTCTCACTATCTAGAATTCCTTTTGAATAAAGGAAGGCTACCACTCAACAAGTACTCTAACCATTTTGCAACCACGTGTGTTTACTTAGATTTTTGGGCATCCTAACATGGATAAAGGGGTGATCTAGATAATTCACCAATCCTGATCGTAAACTTGTTCTCTCACCTTACCAGAAGGGTTAGGCTTTAGCTCTAGTCCAATGGGACCTCATCTAAGGCCTTACGGTTATAGGAGGGGCACTATTAGGGAAACTTTGATTGAAGTAGCATGTCCATAACCATTCCATACCTACCACTTTTAATCATTCCCATGACATCACCTACATTGTTTGGGTTAATTGTCATTGGTTCATTGGATTTGGCACCCATACATCCAAATCCTTGAGTTAGTACTGGAAAACTTTGCCCTAGAGGTTGATGCAACTACAAGAAAGATAAAAGCATAAGATGGCAACAACAAAAGAAAAGGAAAAGTTAAAATGTGAAAGATGGCCAAGACATAATTAGTGTGTGGAGAAAGCCTAGCATGAGCTCTACCCTGCTTATTAGCCATCATTAGATTCATGAGCACTAGATGCACCATATCATTATAAGGAATACTTGCATGTCCCAACCCTAATGAGCGAGAAATTGACTCATCTTTAAGGGGTAAATAAATGCTATATAATAAAAAGCAATCTTGGACCCTTGAATTATGCGCCATATAAAAGCATTATCAAATAAGAAGTAAAAGGCGCACCAGAGGGGTGAAACAAGAAGGCCAAGGAAACGATAACTCATGCTTCCATAATTGCTCCCTCCATTACATCTATAAGCTCAAGATGTGAACCTTGATTAGTTGCTCCATGGCCATGGAACTTATCCATGAAGTCATTCCCCTTTGTCATTTATTGTCACTAATGTTGAAAAATCTAGGGCAAAGCAATTAGGGGATTTCTCTTCTTTAGATAATTACTTGTGAATGTTTTTTATTTGGTAGATTAGGATCTTCTTTTACTTAGATTATTATAGTGTTCTTCTTCATCAAGCAACTAACAATGCATAAACCATAAAGAGACAAGAGACACAGAATATAGGCTATCAACCAGGGCCAAAACCTCTCCTACTTGAAAGGAAAACCCAAACAAATTATTCTCCTTATAGAGACTTCAATTGACGAATACCAAGACCAAGACCCTTGACCTATTTTCCTCTCCAAGACCAAGACATAAGACCTCTTTTCTTCAATAGCCAAATTGCTTGATTCTCCTTCCTTTACGATTATCCTTTAGATCTTGGCTTCTAGGATCAAACCTGCAACTCTCAGCTTCTTGTTGACACCCTAGTTGCAATATGTGTGACCAACTTCTACACTTTGCTACCACTTCGCTTGGAGAGGAGACCTTCTTATGACTTCTCCTTAACTCAATTTGATGACTTCTCCTTTAATTTGACTTCACAAAAGATCTTACTGATCTCGGCGCTTCTAGCAATCTTCTTAGTTTTTTCTTTAACAGATGTTGCCTTCTTTCTTCGCACATAACAAGAAATAGCCTAAAACAGTCCCAAAAACACTACTAAAGACTTCTCTCTTCCTTTGCTTTACTTCGTTGGCTATAGGACTATCTTCCATGACCTTTTCGCACTTCTTGTTGCAGACCTCTTCTTCACCGAAAATTTGTCTTCTAAAATGAGGCTAAGTTGCCTATTGATAGTTGTTTGCCCATCAAATAAGTCAACATGAGTGGAGGGTGAGCCAACATGTCTTTTGGTGCAATTTTATTATTTCATCTTGAAGTCGACTTGAAGGAGAGTCTTTAGCTTGGTCTTGGAGGGCCTTCTTATGCATTCAATGACTTATACAAAAATTGTAACATGCCCAAGAAGGGTTCTTCATACATGACATTGACTCAATTTGACTTTATGACCAATCCTAAGGGCTCACAATGGGAGCCATTACTAAAAATAAAATTCCTTGCTCATGAAACCCACAAGACAAGCATTACAATAATAATTTTATTTTTCTTCTTTACATTAATTACATAAAATCACAATTACACATGTCATTATGAAGATCGAACCTAGTTACACTTTTCAACAACTAACACCTATGAAGTGAAGCGTGGACCTTGGAAATGTCACCTACCCTTAGGGGTTGAAAGCACTTACTAGGGTTGATTACCTAAGCACCTCTAACATTGTAAGGACCACTTTTAAAGGATTTTGTCTAGTTAGATATTTGAAGGTGGTCCATATTTGAAATATTACTACTCCTTTGAAAATCTATGTTTGTCCACTATGATGCATTAAGGTCATTGGCTCTAATGAATGGTTGCTTTCACTTGAGTTTGAGATGGTTTTGCTAGGCGGTTTTGCACAAAAAAGCAAAGAACTAAAGGACATACCCATCTCATTCCTACTCCACATAATGTGCAGGTAATACTACACTTTCGAAGAGCTATGATGACCTTGCAGGAGCAGTGTTACTTCTTGACCACTAGAGTACCACCTGATGAGTATATGAAGACTCCATGCCCCAAAGATGACCTAGAGGACGCTTGTACCATCAGGTATCGTCAGTCAACAAAGTTTTTTAAGTCTACTTCTATCTTCTCACCATCTTTCTTGTACCCAGATTCCACACCCTACGGGGAATTGTAATAAGTGATACTAGTAATGGTGAGTTTTGAGTCTGTAAACAGGCCTAGGATGTTGGGACTCGATCAGCAAATGAGTACAACTTGGAATGTTTTTTTTATCCGGTTAATTATCCATTCTTTTTCAGAGGGGATAATTTTCTGGGTTTTTTCACTCATTTTTTACCACAAAGCCGGGGTGATGGTTTGAAGGTTGAGTCGCTAACACATCTTAGTGTCTAGAGTCGATGTATATTACCATACTAAATCACACAAAAATTTTCGTGCAATTTGGTTAGGTCTAGGTAGTCATTTTTTAATTTTTTAGATTTCATGCAGGTCAAAAATTGCAAATAAATTTGTATTTAAATTGTAATAACTGTAGTCTAGAGAAGTTGTATGGGGTGAGAGTAATCAAAATTACACCTCTCACCCTCAACTTTCTACTATGACACACTTTGAAGGGTTAATAATGTGTTTTGGACCCTCAAAACCCACTTTTCCTAAGTTTAGTGGGAAATCTGGCAATTAATTAAGCCAGAAATTAAATAAATGGAGAAAAATAATTATCCACACATGCTAAATGTTGTGAAAATGAGGTGAAAAATTATGGGGGAGTTAAAGTGAAGTCCCAAGGTAATGTGGACTCCTAAAATCAAGGAAAGGACATGTGCTCAAATAAAGACGAATTTCTGGTATTATAGGGAGAAAACCGCTTACTTGGAAATTCAAATTTGTTAAGTTAATGCACATTGGGGAGGATTTGGGAGAATATTTGGCGGATTTTTTTGTGGGAAATTGTCCCCACATGGGTTATCACCCATATACATTTGGCATTCCATCATAAAATTCAAATTTGGCACACAAAGAAAGAAGAAAATGATGCCCACTGCCCAAAATTCGATTTTTACACTTGGCATTGGAGCTCAATTCAACAAATTCGAATTTCTCTTTGGGATTGTCACCTCATGCCACTTGTTTAATTACTCCTACATTGGGATTGGCTCCCATAGTTCTACATAATAGAGCCTTGAACTCTCATTTGTATAATATTATCACTAGCTATTATGCTTGCGGAAGTGCTACTGCCTTGTACACTTTCAAAAATATCAATAAAGACTTTGGGGTTTCATTCATGGGTGTTCCTCCTTTTCGAGTGTGATGAATTGTTGAGCATTGGTATAATTCCTTTTACTCGTGCTTTGATCTAATTTGCTTCCATATGCTCTTGCAGATTTGTTAATGTAGAGCTATCTTGCATTGACATTTGATTTAGAAATATGCTCTAAGTATAAAATCCTCTAGTTGGTTTTAAATAAATCTCTAGAGTTTCTTATCATTGTTTATTGTTAAATCTATATGGAACTAATTCTTGATTGAAGTTTTGTAGAGGGAACATCTTTTTGGGATTACAGAATCAAGAGTGAGGGGAAGTCTTTGGAGAGATCAACCCACTCTTGATACATTCTTAAAGGAGCTCCAATTTGTTCTTTGAACCTTCATAGTCTTATCTTACAAAGTGGTTTGCAGGGATTTCGGCACATAGTCTTACCAACCTACCAGGGCTCCTCCGTGCAACGGAAGATGCTATTAGAAAATCAACTGAGACAGTACCAAATGCAGAAGGGAGAGGAATTCGATCCCTTCCTTCTCAGGGTGCAAGGGATTCACAACCAGTTGACTTCTGTGGTGTTTACTTCAGACCTTGAGTTCATAGTTAGGACTGCCCTGAATGCAGTCACCGAGCACTAGGAGACATTTGTCCAAATTATTTTCCACAGAGCGACTCTCCCTAGTCGGGAGGAGATGTGGGCAGCTCTCCGATAAAAAGAGCTCAAGAGATTGACCAAGACAAGGAGTAGCGACATGGGAGCTCGAGTCAAGAAGGAGGAGGAGGAGGATGCAGCTCTCGCATCATCGGGACAACAAGTGCAGCAGAAGAGGAAGAAGAAAGACATCACCAAAGTCAGATCCTTTAATTGTGGGGATCTGGGACATTATGCCACTCAGTGTCCACGGAAGAAGGGCAAGGGCAAACTTCTGGATAGAAGGTTGCTCCAGCGAAAGCGGACAATGAAGGCGAGCATGACGATTGTGCCATGTGTTGAAGTCTCTAAGTTTACTAAGTTAGAAACCCTTCAAGAATGAATTTCTAAAAATAAAAAGTTTAAAACTAGAAAGTCTCAAGATAGTAAATCACCTTGCATCAATTGGTAAGCAACATTGTTAATGGAAAATCCGTTATGATCATCAACCAATCCTAATCATTCAATTTCAAATTAATCATCAATATTATCAGTAATATTATTATTATTCTTATGACTCCATTATATTATTATTAAAAAGAAATTCAAGTCACTCAATCATGGCTCTCAATAATGTTCTTTTACACTCTCATTATTGGCATGGCATATTCCTCTTACACTCTCATTGATGCTCTTACACTCATTAAAGCACGTCATTAAAGATTTTCTTACACTCTTACACTCAATAAAAGCATCTCATAAAAGATTCCTCTTACATACTCTTTAAAAATTAATGCATATGTTACACTCTCTCTTAAAAGCATAATTTACAAATGCATGCATACCTCTTTATTGGCATGAGTTACATTTCCTAAATGGGCATGAGTTACACTCCTCAAGACATGCGAGTTACTCCTTTATGGCATGGATTCGTTGCACCTCCTATATATATGTGCCTCATTTTTTCTCCCCTCACTACTTGTTCATTGTAAAAGGAGGATTCGAACTTGAGAGAGAGACTTGAAAAAGATTGTGAGAGAGAAAGAGACTGGGAGACCAAGCGCAGAACTTGAAGTTGATTCAGTGTATGCCCTGTTGCTACTACCAATGATCTTCATGCTACAAATTGTTTAGATTTGGGTGAACTTACTCATTCTCTTGATTTCTCATTGTATTTTGTATCTCTGTTGAACAATTGATCTCTACTAGAAGAAGAATCTGGTTGGGTTTTGCCCTAGTCATTGGACATAAATTCTATGTGTCTCATTTTTTTATTGGTTGTCTGCTATTGTGCATTTCATTTATGTTCTATCTACAATTGTTTATTTAATATTGCAGCATAAAGAAGTTTTGTAATAAGTGATTGTTATAGCATAGAACATCACAATTTCAACAAATTTGTGAACACTGCGCATGAATCCGGTGGAATTCCTCACAATACACAGCAAACTCGACTTTGGCGACAAACAATGACAAAAAAACCGAAAAATAAACCATGTTGAGGGTTTTAAATGTTAGCTTTCACGGGACACGTGTCCTAAGAGCCAAAAACGTTAGGGCACATTTTCACCACGTCAAAAACATGTGTCTTGATTTGAGGACACACAAAAAAAACATTTTCGACATGTTTTAGGGCACGTTTCATGTTCGGCACGTGAAACACAAGACACGAGACCCTAACGGGCGTGTCTTATGACATATAGCTACAAGGTGAACACTTCCACCCCACTTAATTCCACATAAGGCGGTAATTTAAGGACTCCTCCCTTGGTTGTTTTGCATGTGTAGGGCCTAAATAGCATGCACTTGGGCCGAGCAGACAATGGGTCACTGCCCATGTGTGTCTATCTACCAAGTTCTCCAGACCTTAGCAACACTACAAGAAAGGTCCAAACCTTTCTTGTATAGATATTTTACAACTTCATTTTGCTTGCTTGTGAGTTGGCCTTGGTCCATTAAAGTGACTTTCACTTGAACCAATCCTTTCCTTGCTCATTGGATGTGCTATGTTGCTCTTTTAACCCATCATTGTTGCCCCAAGAAAAGTCGATGTTTCTGAAATGGAGAAAAATGTTTCAAATGGCACTTTTAGGAGGACGTTTTGAGTGCTTCAGCTAGGAGACAATTTGTCATGATCTGAAGGGTGTGATGGATTTTCATTCCACCTTAAAGGATGTGAGATGTTGCCTTTGGGAGTGCAAAAGCATCATAAATTGTGAGACTGCCAAGAAGAATGATGGCCATGGCCAAAGAAGTGTGTCTACATAAAATAAATATTCCACGTGGGGAACAAAAGAAATTGAGTGAATACAATAATAAGATAGTTATTTCCACCCTTACATAGTGCAATCACCTTTATAGAGCTAATACAATAACTATTGTTTTAAGCCATGCGTCCTAATAGATCGACCTCCATGATTCTCGCATACCAATACAGAACATAAGAATGTCCATCAAGGTAGGGAATTACTATTAATTTTTCTTAGGGATATATTTTTCTTTGCTTTGATAATTGCATTTCATCATTTACATATAGAATTCACCCCATAGCATCATAACATTATTCATATTTACAACATTATTCAGCATCAGATGCAATTATATAGGAAGAACAACATCACCATCAATGCAGTGTAACATAAAGGAACAATAGAAGAAAAGCATTCACAGATAGAGACACCAAGATTGGTCGCATACCAGGGCAAAACCCACTATGGGGAAAACCCTTTCAAATTCTTCTCCTTATTACCGTCATTAAATGATTCAGCGAGGAGGGAGTACAATGATCCATATCTTCAACCATAAACCTATCCAACAAAAACACCTAAACAACATTCATTAGATGAACCCAACAATGCCAATAATCAAAACCCTAATTCAAGAACCTATGGTCAATTGTCATTGTTTGTAGTCAACTGTCGAACTCTACAGTCAACAGGCGAAAACTTCGGTCAACTGAAAATTCAACCTTTAGGTTCCAGCCGTAGGGAAGATGTGTCATGCATGCAGCTGAAAAGCTTTGGTCTAAATTTCTCCATGACATGCCTTCAACTAGTCGAAATTTCTCTACGACATGCCTGCGACTGAGACCCAAAACCCTAAAAAAAGAGTTGCGAGCTTTGTACCCTGCAATTTCGAACCTGTGCCAACCAATCTACATGAACTTCCCTCAAACTTGTGCGAGCAAAACCAAAGAAGAGAATAGAAGAATGCTCCACGTTCATGTCCAAATGAGGTTGAGGCTACTTGTATTCATAGCCTTCCAAGGGTATCCAATTTTCTTTAGGACTGGCCTAATCAAATATGCACATGTGAGCTTTAATTCAAAAATACACTTTCTCTTGTCCAAATTGAGTGCTTCAATACTCAAAATTGGTCCTCTCAAATAGAGGAATCTAGTCTCGTGGTTGGAATTTGTCACTAAGTTACCAAATTAACAATTACCGCCCACTAGGGCGCTATCAATAGAGTCATAAAACCAGGCACCATGGAAATGGAACTAAGAAGATCAGCCATGATTATCCACCCATGGACAACTAGCGCACACTTTAACACTTCATCCCACATGGCCTTATAGGGTTATAGATTGGATATATTTGGGCTTACAAATGTTATGGTAAAAAATTTTGGACTACTTCAACTAAAAGACGCGCACCAACCACCAAGGTGAGATAAGTACAACTTCCAAGCATCATGACCCATTATCTAATTCAACCCATGATCCTTACTCAAATGCCCTAAAAGATTCAATGTAAGGACTTTTGTCTTAGACAATGGCTCATGTACCTCATTGTTGTTAACATACCATCCTCTGGCAAGCAAACTAATCAAGTGCATGAGCTCACCAATGCATGGGTGAGAAGCATCTGAAATCCTGTTATATGAGGATCATACGAGGTTGCTGGCTAGGAATCTGCATCAGAGGAGAAAAACTTTCTCCTAGGATTTCCCATGTTACATGTATATATGTGGGTAACATGTCCCACGAGGAGAAATGCATCATTTTCAAGGCAAATCATGGGAAAATTTCAAATAAAAGTGGCAATCCTGAAAATTTTTAGAAAATCTCAAATGAAAACAGCAAATCATAAAACTTGTAATTTACAAATAGAAATTTAATAGACGCATGTTCCTTGTAATATGTTAAATCATTATATACTGAAAAAGGACACCTTTTGAACTCTCTTTGATCTTCTCCAGTACTTTTTCCTCCTCGGTAAGTGATTCCGACAATTTCACAATCTCTTCTTCAAGTCTTGGTATTATTTGGATTGATTCTTCTGACTCCTTTTCAATCTCCTTAATCTTTGCGGCATCCTTTCAATATGATAAAAATTAAAATTAATCAGTTAGAGAATGCCTCCTCATTTAAACAAAATGCCAAATAAAGCATGCCTAACAAGATACCTTTGCAAGTTTTTCTTCTATTTTCTTCAATTTTTTATTCATGTGCTTTATATCCTCTTGATATTTGACATCCTGCCTTTCAAATTCCTTGAACTCATCCTTGCATGCTTTTAACTTTGTTTCAAGTTCCTGAACATTCCATCAGCAACAACAATTCATGAAAAAAATAAACACGGAACTATACACATTACTGCACAACTTACAACTCACAGTTTACACAAATGGAAAAAGCTACGACATGAGATAGGAAAAAAAAATACTCAACTGCAAAAAGGATAAAGAACTAGATACCAATTAAAATGTAACCTAATATACAGCATTTAGCAAATAGGTCCCTTGCACAAAACAAAGAATATAAAATCATTCGGAGGTTAAGAAGCTTGACAAATGCTAAATACAAAGCAACAATTCCAAATACAATTTCGATGCATTTCATTTCAAAGGAATGTAATTTTACAGTATACAATGCTCCACTTCAATTCAATTCCCCAGAAAATACATGCATAATACCATTCTCGGCTAGTGATTTGAGATTCTGAAGTACACATCTGTGCTGGTTATATTCTAACTCCACCTGAGAAAAATGCATTTAAACCCCCTAACACCTAGACTATCATTCATTTCATACGATTGCAAGAAAAGGTTAAAAGCTAAACACAGGCTAAATATTTCCAGGAAATTTCAGGTAGTTCAAATTAGGTACATTAAACCCTTAATATGAAAAGGAAAGAAAGCTTAACGCATTAAGACGTGCCTTTCAGCAGTTACCAGAAAGCACAGTTAGCGTAGCATGGTCTAAATTCTAACAAAAACAAATTGGATACCACCCAGTTTGTCGCACATTCATTTTCTTGATCACTATACCTGTTTTTATACTTCACATATGCATTCCTTTTACATAATGTGAAACATCATAGTTGCAGCATAGTTTGATGCCCATCTGAATTTTTTCTGCATTGTTCTTAGTGCTCCAAGGTTCCTGAACCTATTTTTGTTGCAGGCAGAATTTCATGTTCTGTAGCACCACCATCTCCAATATTCATGGCAAAGATGAGGAAAATTATAATACCAATATGAATCATATGCATGACATGTTCAACTTATAGAGATAGACAAACAATATGCTGGATGGGGATCAACCTATTTTAGTATTGACTCACTTCACAGTATTAAAAAGAGGGATAGATTTGCTTTTAAATTTACTCCTGTAATTTTCATTTTACCATAACTTCATGTTCTGCCCAATTTCCACGTTTCCATATAGGAGAGGCAAGCTAAAACTTAGTTATTCTTCTTTCATAGGGGTTCTCTATATGCGCACATCATTTTGCCATAATGTACAGACATGCCCTCTGCCAGCATTGGTCAAAATTGGCATTGACCAAAACAACCAAACAGCACCAGTAATTTCAGATGCTACCTCAACATAGGTAAGGATTTTCAGCACCAAAAACGTTTATGCAACAACAACTGCACAATATTCAGAAAGTTCACCTAATTGAAGGATTTCTATGCCTCAGAGTTTAATTATAGACTTTACAGCCATCATTCAGAAATACATAATTTGTTTAAAACACCTCGGGGCTGCTATAAAATGCCATGAGTATGCATTTACAAATAACATACCCAGGAATCATTGAATTGAGAAAGCTGCTTTTGAGTATTATGACAACATGAGATTGCTGAAACTTTTAGTGTTACTTGGAAATTGTTTAGACCATGCTTGTCATTGCTTCATGAGATGTAGGTTGCATGGTGTGTTGATTACCTTTGGTTGTCCTTTGATGCACATACGCATTTAAGTTAACTTGCTTAAGGATTGTCATGCTTTGATGCTTATGTGACTCTCTTACTTTGGATGTTAGAGACTTATCTAGCTTGGTGACTTCTTCCCAAAGACATATGTTGCACATATTTCATGGAACAGTCTACCTTGGACCCCTGCATGTTGGACATACTCACCTTGGAGCTTGACATGTGTTATTGGGAGTCAGAGGGGTTCTCATGTGGGCCTATCAATCATTTACTTAAGTTGCTTGTTGGAGAATAGGTCCACTAGTTATTGTTGCCCTCCCTAACTTTCCACATAAACTGTAACAACCCATCTATAAAAGTTAAGAAATAATAAAAATAATTAACTAAAATAAAATTCTAAACTTTATATTTAAAATAAGATTAATAAACTTTATATTTAGATGTAAATCAAACCTTATATCAAAAATACAAATCAATCTTTTTATTTTAATATTAATAAACTTCATATTTAAAATATAGATGCAAATCAAACCTTATATTAAAAATTCAAATCAAACTTTATAAATCTAAAATTTAAATACCAAAATCATTTAAAGTAAACGTAATAAGACTTAAAGGCAAAACCATGTAAATGAAGGGAATGATTCGTAATGAACTCAGGTATTAGCTTCTGGTCTCAGAGACGTGGACAGAAGCGTGGCAGCATGAGAGGAGGCAGTGGTTGCAGGCGGGAGGGCGGCCACCGCCAAACCCGTAGTTATAAACTGTCGGAAAGAAGCTTGCTGGGGGACGGAGGAAAAACACAGAGGAGGACAGAGGGCAGAGAGAGACCCGAGGAATGAAGAGCTTGTATTGATCTGAGGTTCTGGGCACGGGGGCAGTGAGCTTCGGCGAGAAGCTTGCTGGATTGGCTGGCAGGAATTGGTTTCCCGGTAATCGAATCAGCTTCAACAGGAGAAGACAGCAAGAGAACAGGAGCAGACAACAGATCAGCGCACAGCAGTTCAGGTAGGTATTCAAAATTTTTACGGTTCTTGTATTTCAGTTTTCTGGTTTTTACACATGGTATCAGAGGTTTTTGTTCAAACCCTTCGACTGTATAGGCCTACGCTCGTGTAAATTTTTTTTTTTGTGTCGCTGAGTCTGTTACATGAAAACTTTAGCAACAAAACCCTCGCACTCTGTGTTCTTGGTTTTTCCTGTTGATTTGGGAGATATATGCATCTTCGAACACTCCTATAACACGAATCATTTACACTGTATTGCATTCCATCTGCTTCAAATGACAGACAATAATCTTGACCTTTTACTTTAAAAAATACGTCGACTAGGCAATCTAGCTTTTACTTCGTTGGCTGGCTCTAGACTCAAGCCATGCTGTCTCAAATTTTGAAGCCAGTTGGCGATCATATCTACGCCAACAGTTACTCTCTGCTTCCCACCATTTCCAAATGGCAGTTGAGCCTTGCCCTATGGCATGCCTACTTACCGCCGCTACGAATGAGTCTGAATTTTTTTTTATCCATCGTATTTCCCGAGCACCTCAACTGCAGCAACCATGCCCGGCCGAACCATCTGCTGCCACTGAGCTCTGAGATTGATTTAGGGTCGCGATATGATTTAGGGATTGGACAGTCGCAGCGCTGGTGCCCGGTTTGGTGTCCCTGATCGTTGTCCCGCTTCTTCTTTATGTGAATCCCCTAAGTGTGAATCTTGCCGCAGGGGCCACCGGGCAGACCATCGGGTGGACGGATTGGGCGGTCACAGCGCTGACACGAACACGATCGTTCGTTAAGCAAAGAATCTCTCCCATCTTCTCCACAACCGTGAAGGATCCATATTTAATTGGGTTCGACTTTCTTGGACCACTCCTTGTGTGGTCAGGTCTCCTACTGGGAAGGTGCAGTCCACATAATGCTTGATCTGCCCCTCTCGTTCTTTTGTTGTGTCTCATACAAAGAATTGTAATCGAGTTTGCTACTTTACTACATTCGACGAATTAAAACACTTGATGTTGTGCATCCTCTAGAATTTCCAAGTATTGTTATAGAATAGTCAAATTCCAAAGGAGATTAAAGCTAAAATCCCAAGCATGCCTCAATTGGTGAAACTCCAGTTGTAACTATAGCGATTGATTAAATAATCTGATATTCCCTAAGTGCAGCTACTATGTAGCAGCAAGAAAGAGCTTCTTGGCTCGCGTGTACTCCGTTTTTCCCTTATGGAACAAATTCTATAAATGCAGAATAACTGCCTGAATGAACTGGTTCAGAAATAAACTCAAGTCATCCCCTCAAGGTTCAAAATCTATGAAACCTCATGCAGTTCCCAGAAGTTCACCTTTTTTTTAATGGTAATTGGTCTAGTGGATCAAAACATAATAAATAAATAAAAGGTAGTGATTATTTGTGTTCATTCTAAAATAATTTGAACCAGATAATCTTTTCCCTCCACGAATAAGTTTGACGGAAGCAAATCATAATTGTCCTGAAAAGGGTAGCGATTATTTGTGTTCATTCTAAAATAATTTGAATTAGATAATCTATTCCCTCCCTGAATAAGTTTGATGGAAGTAAATCGTGTACCGTATGTGTCCTTCTGAGGAGGCGACATTCATGCAGAGGCCAGGAGGTTTAAAGCTAAATTTGCATTCCTCCTTGAGAATAATACCCATCTCTATGCCCAATCTCCATTTGCAGTCCAAATGCATAATCTGGCCGTTTCACACAGATCACCCTTGAGTAATTCTTTTAAAAAAATAAATCAAATTAAATCTGACTGAATTAAGTGCTTAAAGACTCATTTGCCAGATTAATTTAAACAATTCATGATTCGTTATGATAATCTAATCTATCAAAAGCATTTAACCTTATTTAAGTAGCGAAATGGATTGGTGGGAAACGACCCTAAATCTTTCAGATTTCAATGTTCTCTTAAAGAAGCTACCAAGGTACTTGGTTCTTTAGGTAAAATTGTCACTGAATTCTGTGCTTAAAGGCACACTTGCCAGCCTAATTTAAGCAATTTTTATAATATATTCTATCAAAAGCATTTAACCTTGTTTAACTGTCAAAATGCTTAAGTAAGAAACGACCCTAAATCTTTGAGATGTTAATGTTTTCTTAGAGCAGCTACCGAGTTACATGATTCTTTAGGGAATTTCTATGATAGTATTTATTTTATTGTAACTTAAAATCACATATCAGCCCCTACAAAATAACCCCTTTTCCACCCCACCTCCATCAAGTACAATATGCATTGCCATTGTTTTTATGTACGACTTTGATCACAAGTCTCGAAGGTCAATTGTTGTAGAGAAATGCATAAAATATCATCTTTGTAATGATAGTAAAACTAAGCACATGCAAACAGGGTGCTTGTTTATTGATGAAGTGTATGGAGTATTAATCCATCCATCGCAGTTCCATTCTTGCTATGGTCTACAGCATCCAAATGACATAAGTTTCAAAAGGGATGAGACCGAGTGCAGGCCTCTGAACAATTTAGTAAATAGTTAACCCTCAGACTGCGCAACTTAGCCAAAGGAACTCTGTTGTATGCAGTAAAGACCCCAGTGTATAATCTCCCACCGCTTTAGTTGCTTGAATCTGACAAGAATCATATTACTATATTTGTAACATTTCTGCCCTCTTTAAGGAATGCTTTGCCCTGAAAGCATAATAAACAAGATTATCTCTAGTTGAGCACGTTTCTATGGAATGATGTTTATCTGTTTTTATGGTTTGAGTTTGGTCATGCTTTGAGTATTGCTGAGATTCCTATATATTGTTGCATCTTCTTTGAGAGTGTAATTATCCTAAACAAGAATGTAAGTGATATACAAAGCCAGTAATAAACTTTAGATGTCTTACCTTAGGAACGAATAACCATACACTTCTGCATTATTCATATTAGGGTAGAAAACCCTGCATTAGGACAAGGAGGTCGCGAGACCACCCTCCTTGGCCTCGGTACCAGTAAGATCCGCCTAGCGGGTAAAAATAGCAAAACTATACCCGTTTATGAATGTGAAGTCGCAAAAGAAAATTAGGCGTTAAATTCGGTTGTCTACCTCAAAACTTTGATAAAATTTTATTATGTGTTCAGGAACCATTACAATGGTAAAGATGTATGAACGACGATGACGTGATCGGGCAGCATCACCACCATTAATGCCGCCACCGTCGCCATCATCGTCCCCATCATCACCACTCAGACCATTATCAACATCAATCGCCCCAGCGCCAGAGTTGACTGTGATAATGAACTCCTTGGAAGCCTTATTAGAGACATTAAAAGAATCCACTAAGGCTAAAACCAAAGAGGAATCTCATCATTTGGCTACCAATTCAGCGGAACCAAAGAATTTCGAGCCCAGAAGATCGAAACAGGACATCTCTAATGAGCTTCAGAAAATCAGACTCCCGAAATTCTCAGGAGGTCGGGCAGGTGAACGCGCTGAAGCATGGTTGGAGGGAATGAACAGATGTTTTAGGTTAAGAGAATATTCGCCTTCGGCAAAAACAAAAATTACCGTGTTTCAACTAAAGGAAAGTGCCTTGATTTGGTGGGGAAATCTGGAAAAGCAGCTGCACCTTACATCAGATAATGCCCTTTGGGAACTATTTGAGGAAAGGTTTCGTGCAAAGTATTTACCTCCGTACTTTCAGCAACAGCAAGCAAGAGCCTTTCATACGTTAATTCAGGGAAGTAAAACGGTGGAAGAGTACGAGATAAGGTTTATGGAACTGGTAAAATACATTCACTACTTAGACTCAGATGAACGTCAGGTTGAACGCTTTATATTTGGGTTAAATCCTCGCATCAGAGCCTTGGTAAGCATGTGGAAGCCATCATCAGTAGCCGAGGCAATCGAATGTGGTCGTTATGCAGAAGAGCACCTAGGGATCAAAAAGGATATGGGGCCAAGAGGGCCTGTTCAATCAGGATTTCCAGGAAAGACTCCCCGGAACTTCTTCAGAGGGGGTAGCTCGAGGCCACCTTACGGTAACAGGTTTGCCCCAAGAAATATAGGGACGGGAGCTCCCATGGCAGTAAACACTATAGCCGCGAGATCTTCAAACACCGGTCCCTGGTAATCTCGAAGGACCGCTAGTGGAGGAAGAAATTCGAGAGGAATCAACACGAGAGGACGAAGCTCGTTCTCTAGGAATTCACGCCCTGACTCAAGAGGATCAGCACCACTTAACTGTTGGGGATGTGGGGGACCGCACTTTCAACGGGACTGCCCCGAAGCTTCGTTGAATATATTGCATAGGACAAGAAAGGAACCAAATTCAGACAACCGAGGTAATCAAAGAATTCATGCAGTGGTCGACCACGACCAAGCAGCACATCAATCCACTGTAGTGGAATCTTCAAGTACTATCAATGATATAAAACTCAAAATTTTATTTGATACTGGTGCCACAAATAGTTTCATTTCATCATATGCATTAAACAAATGTGGGCTGGCAGCTCGTAGACAAAATGATTTCCATCAAGTGGAAATGGCCTCAAGAGAACTCCAAACCGTGGGCTTGAGTGTGGATCAATGCAAAATTGACCTAGGGGTCTGTTTGACTAAACTGAAAGTTTATGTCACAGCATTAGGAACATATGATCTTATCATAGGTATGGATTGGCTAGAAGCTCACCGAGCTTGGGTAGACTGTTACGAAAAAATGATTCTAGGCATAAATGATGAAGGAGAAGCCATCCAAATTCAGGGAATCAAGAGGGAAGTCTCTTTACGCTACATTTCAGCAATGCAGATGAAGCGTTGTTTAAGGAAAGGTTGCCAGGCTTATGTAATTCAAGAAGTAAGCCAGGAAAAAGGGCCATCCCTAGGACAATATCCGGTGTTAGCCGAATTTTTAGATGTATTTCCAAAAGAACTACCTGGATTACCCCCGGTAAGAGAATTGGATCTTACTATTGAACTAAAACCAGGTACCCAACCGATCTTTAAAGCACCTTATAGAATGACGGCTCCAGAACTTCAGGAACTGCAGATCCAATTGAAGGAACTACTGAATGTAGGGCATATTCGGCCCAGCACATCACCTTGGGGGCTCCGGTAATTTTTCTGAAGAAGAAGGATGGATCTTTAAGATTATGTGTGGATTATAGAGACTTGAATCGAGCTACAGTAAAGAATCAATACCCTATGCCTCGAATCGACGATCTTTTCGATCAAATGAAAGGAGCTGCTGTCTTTTCAAAAATTGACCTTCGATCAGGCTATCATCAGTTAAGGATTTCTGAAAATGATATTTCCAAAACTACATTCTGGACACGTTTTGGACATCATGAATTCACCGTGGTACCATTTGGGTTAACCAATGCACCAGCAGTATTCATGAATCTTATGAATAGCGTTTTCCGTAAATACCTAGATCAATTTGTGCAAGTCTTTTTAGATGATATACTCATCTATTCCAAGAATAGGAAAGAGCATGAAGATCATTTGCGGATAGTATTGTCCTGTCTTAGAGAACGCCAATTGTACGAAAAAACTATCGAAGTGTTCATTCTTTTAGGAAGGCACATCATTTCAGGTGAAGGGATTTCGGTAGATCCTGAGAAAGTAAAGGCGATCATGGATTGGCCAATACCGAGAAATGCTCATGAGATACGAAGCTTTATGGGTTTAGCCGGGTATTACCAAAGATTTGTAGAAGGGTTCTCCAAAATCGCAAAGCCAGTTACAACTCTTCAACGGAAAGGTGTTAAGTATGAATGGACCGAGGAATGTAGCAAAGCATTCTCCGAACTCAAAAGACTACTCACCAGTGCACCAATTCTAAAAGTCCTTGACATGGACAAGGATTTTACAGTATGTACTGATGCATTCAAGCAGGGACTGGGTGCAATGTTGATGCAGGATAGAGGAGTAATAGCATATGCTTCTAGGAAGTTAAAACCTCATGAAGAACTCTATGTGACGCACGATTTAGAATTAGTTGCTATAGTTCTAGCCTTAAAGCTTTGGAGACACTATCTAGTGGGACGAGGTTTTACACTTAAAAGCGACCATCAAAGTCTACAATATTTGTTCACCCGAAGAGACTTAAATGCAAGGCAACGGCGATGGAGTGAATTTCTAAGCAAATATGACTTTGGGATATCATACATTAAAGGAAAAGAAAATGTAGTGGCAGATGCTTTAAGCAGAAGACCTCGTATATTTTCTCTCATACCCATTAAAGTAGACTTAAGACATCGAGTACTAGATCATCTTATAAAAGATAGCTGGTATTTAAAAGTGAGAGCAAGTCTAGAGGGAAAAGGGGCCAAGGAATCGAAGTTCGAGGGATATGAACTAGAAAACGACGGAATCTTACGATTCCATGGAAGGATGTATATTCCTAATGATAAAAATCTTCGAGATACCATTCTTGGGGAAGCCCACAGAGCAATTTATTGTGCTCATCCTGGAGTAGGGAAATGTATGCGGACACCAAGAAGCTCTTCCTTTGGTCAGGTATGAAGCGCGATGTCACTCAATTTGTTGCAAAATGTCTGGAATGTCAGCGAGTAAAGGCCGATCATTGTCACCCAGCGGGCCTCTTACAACCCCACGACATTCCTATGTCTAAATGGGAAACCATTTCTATGGATTTTATCACTGGACTACCTCTTACATCTCAAAGACACAATGCCATTTTGGTAGTGGTGGATAAATTAACAAAAAGCGCCCATTTCATTCCCGTGAGAGACACTTACGATGTTGCTGACGTAGCTCAAGTATTCATAAATGAAATTATCAGATTTCATGGAGTACCTAAAAAGATTATATCCGATAGAGATTCATGATTCACTTCTAGATTATGGACTTGCATGCAAACCGCCTTAGGTACTCAGCAAAATTTAAGCACTGCTTACCATACTGAGACTAACGGACAAACTGAAAGAGTAAATCAAGTACTTGAAGACATGTTGCGAATGTATATAATGGATCAGCAATCACACTGGGAAAAGTATTTACCCTTAGTCGAATTCGCATACAACAACAGTTACCACAGCTCGATTAGGATGCCTCCATTTGAAGCATTATATGGCAGACCTTGCAGAACACCGTTAAGTTAGGACAGGTTAGAAGATCGAGTGATAATAGGACCAGAATTAATCCATGAAATGGAGGAACAGGTAAGACAAATTAGACAACGATTAAAGGAAGCACAGGATAGACAAAAGAGTTATGTTGATGCTCACAGAACTGATAGGAGGTATGAAGTAGGGGATCAGGTTTTCATCCGCATGAAACCGAATAAAAGTACTATTCGATTCAGAAAAGGGACAAAGTTGTCACCCCGATTTATTGGACCATTTAAAGTCGTGGAAAGAGTTGGACCTGTTGCCTATCGTCTTGCCCTGCCACCTCACCTGCTTAGAATTCATAATGTGTTTCATGTTTCTGTATTAAGACATTATATAGCTGATCAATCGCATAACCTTCAATGGAAGGAATTGCAGGTATCGGACAAGGGAGTCGTATCGGTCGAACCATTACGTATACTGGAACGTAGGGTTCGACAGCTCAGGAATCGCCTGGTGGACCAAGTTAAGGTCCAATGGGACAAGTATAGTCCTGGATCAGCTACTTGGGAAAAATACAGAGGACATATGTCAAAGATACCCTAGACTATGTCAATTTTGAAGGATTTTGAACTATGTTTTGTATATATTTTTACTTCACTGCAATAAATAAACAGAGCAGCGATCCCTTTTGCCATGTTTGTTGTAGTTCACTACTGTAATCACACACATCTGTTAGAGATGTAGGAGCTACAGCAAACTAGTCTCATTGTACTCTTTTTCATTTGTATTTTCTCTCCTTGACTTATATGCTAGCATTCTTGGAGGAAATTCAAGGAAGGGCTACAGTTAGGGCCTTGACATAATGATATAAAGAAATATGGCATTTGGAATAAACCATAGATGAGCAAAAGAGGCACTTTGTCAGAGATAATACTTATATTTAGAACCTAAACACATCAAAATATAGAAATAGACATATAATAAATATTAAAAAGTTACTAATAACGTGACGCAATATGAAGCATTTAATACAGTAACTAATGTATTCATTGTTTATTAGGTTTTTGAAGTTATGTCAATGTTACCAGACTCGGAATCAGCAATAAATCGGCGAGGCAAAAGAGCTAAGAGTTTTAATCAGATCGGGAAAAAATCGGTGAATTAAATAAATAAAGATATACACATATATTGAATTAAATAAATAAATTAATTAATTAATTAAAAAAAAACACACTTTTTCATTGATATTCAATAAAGCCATGTCCAAACAATGCATAATATCAATAGATGTCCAAAATATCATGAATGAATAAGTATCTCATATATGTTATGAGTCCAAACATGATCCAAAGTATTGAGTCCTGACTTATAATTGGTGATTACATAGAACCAGAAGCATCTACTTCTAAAAGTTTACAAAATATTGCATACTAATCAACAAAAATTCAGTAACTAAGAGTCTAAGACTGTAAGAGTGAGAACTAGAAGCGATTCCACCCACTCCTTCCCCCGCTTGACTCTCAAAGTTCTCCAAGTCATGTAGGCTTAAAAGAGGAACCTCCTCTAATTGGACCCAATCTGATGCATTTGTAATTTGCAAATCTATCTCTTCAAGGCCGATTGGTGAATGATCCAAACTTGTCATCATCATGAGACATTGAAACAATGAAATGTGAATTAAAGTTTGATCTTTAAAGTTTAAACTTCAAAATGGAAATCAGATTATTGTTAAGATATTCTGACACATAGGAAATAATTAAGTATAACTTGGTCTAGTGTATAGTTAGGTAAAGTGTGTTTCATTAGTATGTACTTTTTATAACTTACAATCTGATGGTCACGATATGTTCTAGACATGAAGTGATATGACGGTTCATTCTCTCCTTGGTATTACTGACACTTGATCTGTGGCTTCACACTCTATTGGTCCATGATCTCTATTTAAAGAGCATGGAGGGTTCTTTGTTAGGTGACCGTTCATGAGAGAAGCTTATGTAAATTTTCTCTCTTTTACATTAATAAATTGTCTGAAGTGGCCGCGTTGGCTTAGGTCGTGGATTGTTTCCCTCTTTGAGGATTTTAACGACACGAAGAATACTAGTGTATTGATCCATGATCTGTTTGTGAGTGTTGTCCTTTGGTGTTCTATTTAAGGAACTTACCCTGTAAATTCCTACATGGTATCAAAGCTATTTGAGGGCCGCATCCGTTGGTGATCCAAATCCGAAGCCATTACAACTTCATCTCATTGTCATTTCCTAGATCTATTGTTTCTAACCGCTTTCGGGCCAAGCAGACTGCTCTATTGTGTTAGGAGCATCTGTTCCATTGAGGAACCCCTTTCGTTTCACGCGAAAAGGTTTCCAGTAGCCCTAGCTACGCCATTTTTAAGATCTGAAGGTATACAGTCATTATTTGCAGTTATAGTTATTTATCCCTCTATTTACTTCGGTTTATAGTCCTCTATAATCTTTTTTATTACTGGATCTGTACCTTTCATTTTTGTTTATGCTCTTTGCCCCGTGACTCTGTGCGGTCTGGGCAAACCACAAACAGAAAGAAAGATTTTTCTCATGCTTATGCTCTTTTCCGTCGCGCCTTAGTGTGATCTTCAAAAAATCAAAAACATTCAGGAAAATATCTAGTTTTCGGCCAAATCTAACTTTAAGTTGTAAGGCTTGGATACTTTTGCTTCTTCGTTTGGTTTGTGTGGTTGTTTTTTTGTTTTCTAGGCAAAAAGGGGTTTTTCAAGTAAGCACGCACCCCAAAGCTTCAGTAAACAAAAAATTAAGTAAATTAAAAAAACAAAAAAAGCCCCTTCTTCCTTTCCAACAATTACTAACCTTTTAAACTAGCTCATGTTGATTTGTGGTAGCATCGGATATGCTCTAGCCATGAAAATAGGTGGAGAGGCTAAGGCACATAAGATCTCCAAAACCCAAAAATCATTTTGGGAAATTAGATTCGGTTGGAGAGATATTAAAATAATTAAAATTTTTGATGGAATTCTTAAGTCTAAACTTATGAAAATTAAAATATTAATGGGTATTAATGCAAAACTAGGTGAAAAGGTTCTAACTGACAAGGATCAAGCCAAATCTAATCTTAGCCGTTGATTAGGGACTTAATCTCGGCCGTTGAGACTCAACAGGAAAAATATAAGAGGAGGCTTGAGGGTCAGTTGGAGATACACCAGCAGATACTCAATATCTCAAGGAAAATCGATTCTCAAAGAAAAGGAGATCGATCTCAGAGGGAGAGTTGTAGGGTGGAGGAAGAAGGGGGATTAGCAGCAATCTGGTGTTGATTTGGGGTAGCATCGGATGTGCTCTAGCAATGAAAATTGGTGGAAAGGCTAAAGCACATGAGATCTCCAAGACCCAGAAATGGTTTGGGGAAATTCTAACCGGTTTGGGAGATCATAAAATAATTAATATTTTTAATGGAGTTCCTAAGTCTAAACTTAGGAAAAATAAAATATTAATGGGTATTAATATAAAACTGGGTTAGAAGGTTCCAAAAGTCATGGATCAAGCCAAATCTAATCTTAGTCATTGATTAGAGATTTAATCTCAATCGTTAAAGGACCAACGAGAAAAGTATAAGACGAGGCTTGAGGGTCAATTGAAGAACACACCAAAGTGATCAGTCATTCATTTTGTTAGAGCGGGGTTGCTAGGCAAAGTTCAATCAATGATCAGCAACGAGGGGCAGTGAGTACGAGGCAGAGAGGCAGGGACAATACTAGGAGACCAGCACAAGACAGGAGAGATCCAGAGCAGCAGTCAGTCCAAGCTACGCAGAGCCCAGAGAGACTACATCATCCATGCAGAGGGCACAGGGAGTGATGGAAAGGCTCCCAGAGGCTGCGTAGTGCCTCAAAGGGCTGACGCAGAGGGTCCTGGGGTTGATGCAAGTCAGCGGGAGGTTGACGGAGAGGCGAGATGGTCCAGCGCTGAGTTTCAGTTGTGCCGGAGAGGGTTTTGTGGGACAAGTTTTTGAATACCCGTTTCCGGATATAGAGGTATTGTTACTGTGTATTTTTTTCTCTGTCGGGTGAGCAGGATTAGCCACCCCGTTGTACTCAAATAAATTGCATAACAATATAACCCTCAGAATAGCTGCATCGTTTTTCCCGCATTGGGTTTTTCGGGGACATTGGTCCAAAATAACGATGTCACTTGTGTGCTTGTTTTCTTTCAGTTGATGATCTGTAAATGTTGATATTGTACTTGTTTATTTTCAGTATTTACATGGTAAATAACTTGTTAAGTAATTAAGCAAGTAGGTGAAATAAACCATATAGTAGAGAAAGAATTTCTAACGGGTTAGACTTGGAAATTCCAACATCAGTGAGCTCAAAAGAAGTGACACAAGGACTCTGAGAGACAGTGCAGAGGGAGACACAGATCAGAGAGGCGCAGGGATGACGCGAAGAGGGCCCAGAGCCACGCCGAAAGATGTGGGGCCGACACAGTAGAGAAAAGAAGCTCTCCAAGGTGTCAGAAAGTCTTGGATAAAAGTCTCAGGTGTTTTCTCCCAGTGTCTATGTAAATTTCTCTGTAAAAACAATTACTGTTGAAGATTAATGAAACCCTCCTCTATTGCACCGGTTATCTCGCATTGGGTTTTTCCAAGGACAATTGTCCAAAAATCATTATGTTGATCTGATTGATTCTTGTGCATATATTTGTTTATGTATAATGGTGTGATATCTACAGTAGAATTTATTTTAATATTTACTTAAAGGATTTCATAAATAACTTATTGGGGATAATAAGTAGGTGAAATAAATCAATTGATGCAATAATAGTAATAGGTGAAATAAATTAGTTGCTGCCACAAGGCGTTGAGACACATGAGAATAAATCTAATGTATGCAGATTAAAGAAAGCCTTGTATGGGCTCAAACAGGCACCTACAGCATGGTATGATCAAATTGATGGCTACTTGCAGAAGATGGGGTTCGTCAAGAGTGATGCAAATCCCAATCTCAACTATCTGGTTGTAGAGAATGAGCCTCTAGTCCTAGTATTATATGTGGATGATCTTTTCCTGACAGGATCATCCAGGCTCATCAAGGACTACAAAAAGAATCTAGCCACAAAATTCGACATGAAGGATTTGGGAAGGATTTGGGAAAGAAGCATTATTTCCTGGGGTTGGAAGTTCTGCAGCAGAAGGGTGAGATCTTCTTTGGACAAGGGAGATATGCTACAGAAATCCTGAAGAGATTCAGAATACAGGACTGTAGGCCTATAGATACTCCAATGATCACCAACTAGAAGAAAATTGATGCATCAGAAGATAAAGATGTTGATCCCAACTTGTACAGGCAACTAATAGGATCCCTGATGTATCTGGTCAATACCAAGCCAGACATATGTTACAATGTCAACACCCTCAGTCAACTCATAGTGGAACCTAAGAGGGTGCATTAGACAGCAGCCAACATGTTCTCAGGTATATACAAGGAACAATCAAGCATGGACTATTGTACACCAGAGGCAATGACGTCAGGTTCAGCGAGTTCACTAATGCAGATTGGCCTGGAAGTTTAATAGATCGGAAAAGTTACCACTGGGCACTGTTTCAACATTGGATCGGGGATGACTTCCTGGTGCAGTAGGAAACAGAAATTTGTAGCTCTGGAATCAGTTGAAGCAGAATATATAGCCGCTAGCACAGCTTCTTGCGAAGCCATATTGCTTAGAAAATTGCTTGTGAACCTATTCAGTAGAAGGATGGATGTGACCAGGATCATGTGTGATAATCAGAGTTGTATCAAGCTCTCTGAGAATCCAGTATTTCATGATCAGTCGAAGCACATTGATATCAGGTGTCACTTTGTCAGGGAGTGTCTCCAACAAGGAGCAGTACAGTTGAGCTACACTCCTACAGGAGAACAGGTGGCTAACATCCTCACCAAGTTCGTAGGAAGAACAAAGTTCGTTTATTTCAGGAACAAGATGGGGATGGTAAAGAATCCATTTCAGTAGCAGAAATGGATAAGTGTCAGATGTTGCAGTGCAGCAGTTAGCAGTGTTATGGGCAGCATGGGCAACATATGGAGAGGGAGCTGCAGTACAAATGTAGCAATGGCAGTGGCAGTGTCATGGGCAACAGTACAGAAAGCAGCAGTGCAGATGGTGTGAGGCATCAGGCCAAGCATCAGAACAAGTACCAGTGCGGAAGGATCAGTTTGATGTTTCAACGATGGAGCATTACTAGAGCACATTCCTTGCTAAGAGGGAGTGTTGATTTGTGGTAGCATTGGATGTGCTCTAGCCATGAAAATTGGTGGAAAGATTCTCCAAAACCCAAAAATCGTTCAAGGAAAGTCCATCCGGTTGGAGAGATATTAAAATAATTACTATTTTTAATGGAGTTCCTAAGTCTAAACTTACAAAAATTAAAATATTAATGGGTATTAATATAAAAATGGGTGAGAAGGTTCTAAATGACGAGGACCAAGCCAAATCTAATCTTAGCCGTTGATTAGGGAATTAATCTCGGTCATTGAAGACTCAACAAGAAAACTATAAGATGAGGCTTGAGGGTCAATTGGAGATACACCAACAAATACTCAGTTTCTCCAGAAAAATCAATTCTCAAAGAGAAGGAGATCGATTTCAGAGGGAGAGTTGCAGGGTGGAGGAAGAGGGGGGATTAGCAACAGTCAGGGAGAACAGAGGAAGTGACGCAGGGACTCTGGGAGACAGCGCAGAGGGAAACATGGATCAGAGAGACACGGGGATGATGCAAAGAGGGATCAGAGCTGCACAGAGCCACGCGGAATGACACAGTAGAGAAAGGAAGCTCTCCAAGGTGTCAGAAAGTCTTGGAGAAAAGTCTCAGGTGTTTTCTCCCAGTGTCTATGTAAATTTCTCTGTAAGAGTGATTATTGTTGAAGATTAATAAAACCCTCCTTTGCTCCATCGGTTTTTCCGCATTGGGTTTTTCTAGTGACAATTGTCCAAAAATAACTATGTTGATGTGATTGATTCTTGTGCATATATTTATTTCTGTATAATGATGTGATATCTATAGTAGACTTTATTATAATATTTACTAAAGGGATTTCATAAATAACTTATTGGGGATAATAAGTTGGTGAAATAAATCAGTTGTTGTAGTAATAGAATTTTTGTTTAGAAATTTTTATAGCTCAATTGGTCTAAAGTTACTTTCTGAGAATAGAGGTCTTGGGTTTAAGTCTTTCTTTTTGTTGAATCATTTTTTCAAAAAGCACATGTAACTTATGTTTTAAAGTTACTTTATGTAACATTGTTCTCACCCATTATAAAAAGTGAGTCACTTACAATTCTGAAGTCACTTTATCTTTTATTTAAGTTACAATTTGGTGGATAGTTCATAAAGTACCATTGTAAAAGTGACTTTAACTTATTTATAAAAATGGGTCACATAAAGTAATCTTTTTTTAAAATTAAGGTAATTAGATTAAGTTTGTAGGGGGGAGGGAAGGGGGTTAATATAACAATATCATCAACTTCCAAACATTCACGTGGTTCATTGACATATTCAACAACTTTTCTTCAAAAAGCCATAACTTCTTCATCCAGAAAGTCGTTTTTAGAGCTACTTTTTTTTAATCTGCCTAATTTTTCGAGATCTTTCCATTTGAACGCTTAGTTTCAGCATATACAGCGTCAGTTTCTTTTAAAATGGAAAGTCCATGCCTAGTTATTCCTAACAACACCAACTACTTCCAACGGCTATCCTACATGGTGGATTTACTTAGAAGTAAAGTTCTTTATAGAATAGCCTCAAGCCAAGAGTCTAAACCTCAAGATGAAGATAAACAAGCCAAATGGTAAAATAAGCAAGATCAAGCACGTGGGTTGATAGGAATGTTTATTTCTCCAGACCTTAGATTCCATATCACAGAAATTGATACCCCTGATGAAGCAATGAAAAAGCTCAGTAATGTTTTTGGAATTAAAAATGAAATTAGAGCCCATCAACTCCAAAATGAGTTGCTTACGTTGGACGCCAATAATTTTTCTTCGATTGAAGATTTTTTGTCCAACTTCAGGACCCTTAGACTTCTCTTGGAAAGTGTTAAGGTTAACAAAGAAGAGGGAAGCCTTATCTATTCCATTCTTACTAAGTTAGGACCAGCCTACTTTGTGTTTGTTTCCACCTTCCATTCTACTAGAGAAGCCTTTATTTCTCAAGGACAAGCCTACAAGTCCCCCTCTTTTGATGCGTTTGTGATTTTTTAATAAGAGAAGAAGAAAAACTCTTATATCTTGGTCTTTTTAATACTGGAAACTCTTCTAAGAAAACCTTAGCAGCCCAACAACAACCAAGTTCAAAGTGTTGAAGTTTCTAGGATTACTTAGTTAGAAACCCTCCATGCACTTTATCTGATTTATTCCTACCTACTTGTTATTTTCCTTAACAAGTTATTTACAGTGTAAATACTGAAAATAAACACTAGTGCATGCTCAAAAAATTACAGATCGGCAACTAAAAGAAACAAGAACAAACACACCATTATTTTTGGACTAATGTCCCCGGAAAAACCCAATGTGGGAAAACCAGTGTAGCTATCTGAGGGTTTTCTTATTAAGCAATATCAGAGTACAATCTGGGTGTCGAAACTGGCTTACCCAACAGAGAATTTCCTTAGCAGTAATACCTCTCAAATTCTGACAAATACACTGTTTGAAACCCCAAATAATCCTTCTAAAAGCTACTCAGCACCAATCTGCCCCAAAAACCCCAGCGTCTGCCCAAATAGTACAGGAAGAATTTCTAACGGGTTAAACTTAGAAATTCCAACAGTTGGAATCCCAACAAAAAGATATCAGATGGGATCGATGTGGTGATTGAGAACACACAAGAGACACTTGGAGAATTCGATTTTCCAGAGTAGCAGCAGTCAATTGTCGGAGTGTTCGAGCTTCAGTGAGGAAGCAGAGACAATGACAAGCAGGGATAGTGATCCGGAGGAAGTTTTCCAGATCCGAAGTGGTAACAACAAGGAGGCTGAGTTATTCCCAGTAAGGCAGTGCAGAGAATTACACAGTTGCTTCAGAAAAGCAATTTGATTTAGCTGGACGAAAAAACAATTCAACTTCCAAAGGTCGAGAAAGCCTTCCAGAGGGCTGGAGAATCAATTTACTCAGCAAAGACAGCAAAAACATCTTCATCAGAGGCAATTACAAGCTTAGACGTCGAAGGGTGTGTGCAAAGGCTGACGCAGAGGGTCCAGGAGGACGAATTTTTTCAAAGGAAGTTGTGTCGGGCTTACTTATGGAAGAAGGGAAATTTCGTTAAATAATTTTGGCCAGATTTTCTTGTTGTTTGGATTGACAGTTGAGCATCCATAGACCTCAGATTTCACTACAACATAATAATAATACCCTCATCTGCTGCACCGATTTTCCCAAGTTGGGTTTTTCTAGGGACCATTGTCCAAAAATAACAGTGTCAATTTTTTATTTTGTGTACTAGAATTTTCTTAGTTTCCATCATTATTATTTCCGCAGTATTTTATTTGTGAAGGTTGCAGTGTGATTAATTCAGTGTTTGTCATAGCAAATAAATTATTAAAATTAATTAACAATTAGAAGAATAATTTTCAGTTGCTGCAATAAGATTCCAGTTGTGAAATTCACATGGTATCAAAGTGTGAGTGATCAATCAGGAAGCTCAGAAGCGGAGAAGGGAATTTCGTTGTTCAATGGAAACAGCAGGCCGAAATTCCTAGAGGCAGCGCAATCCATTGATGGGCAGGCCAAATTGCTAGGGCAGAAATTCGATTTTCAGTTGCAAAGTTACAAAAAAGTTTAGTTGCCTGAGTTGATTACAGCAATCAGAGGGTGCAGCAGTAGCTCAGTTTTTCGTTGAGCATATTTCTTGGTTGGACACAAAGGGTTTTGTAGCAGCAGAATCAGCGTCAGGTGGAAGAGAAAAGCACACACAGTAGAGGGAAAATTTCTCTCAGGGAACTTCGTGTCTCAGGAGTTCGATTTTTCCAAGCAAATTGGCAATAGCAGCTTACAGATTTGCTCACTCAAGAAGGGAGTGTGTATAACAGAGCA
Source organism: Pinus taeda (assembly GCA_000404065.3). NCBI lineage: Eukaryota > Viridiplantae > Streptophyta > Pinopsida > Pinales > Pinaceae > Pinus > Pinus taeda. The sequence continues at coordinate 140,276 of APFE031684114.1, forward strand.
GTAACCAAGCAGAAGGAAAGAGGGAGTTTTCGACTTCGTCAAAGATGGCCACTATAGGGCTTAGAGGTAAGGATAGCTTGGATGGTGCTTCCATCTATGTCATCTAAAAGGCTATGATGTCCTTCCTTCTAGATGAACATGGCCTGAAAGCCTACATAGATAATGTGGTGGCAGTTCCCCAAGATGCGGATCAACTGAAGGAATACAAGAAGGAAATGGCGCGGGCGAACAGGATGATTTTGGATGGAGTTTGAGAGCACATAGTCTCGCATATTTCTGGCAAGAATACTGCCAAGGAAATGTGTGTAGGTCTCTCCACACTATACCAGGGTACTTCCCAGTAGCGGAAGACGTTCTTGGAAGAAAAGTTGAGATGCATTAGGATGCAGAAGGTGGAAGGCATAGATCCCTTTCTCACTAGGATTCAGGAGATCTAAGACCAGCTTGCAAATGTTGGGGCAATGTCTCAACCATCAAAGCTAGTGAGGTTGGCACTGAACAGTGTCTCTGAGGATTGGCAAGTCTTTGTCGAAAATATATTAGGCAGAGACAGTGAAAATTCCTAGATCTAACAATCTCAGGAATTCTACTACAACCAATTGAATCTACTCCACCTAGACTGTAAATTATGTTACAAACTTATTTCAGATTTCTTCTTGAAATATTGAAGCAAATTACTGAAGCAGCCTACACATAATTAAATATGATTCTGAAACATGGAAACTGAGCAAGGAAATACAAACACATAGAGCACCGTTATTTTTAGACAAATGTCCCTGGAAAACCCAATGCGGGAAAATCGGTCCAGCAACTCTGGGGGTTTTATTATTATGAAGGAGAAATTCCGAGTACAATTCTAGGATGCTCAACTAGCAATCTGATAGAAAGAGAAAACTGAACAAAAGAGAGGTGAAATGATCTCACCTTGTCACTGGAGAATCAGTGACTGATCTTGTTGACCTGGAGGCTTTGTGTCACCCTCTACGTGGCCTCTGTGCAGAACTGCATCACTCCCTACAGTTTTTGCGTAACCCCTCCTCAGTATTACACTGCCTCTCCTCTGGATCCTCTGTTGGCTGAGAATCGACCTTCTGCCTCCCAGACTCACACCTCGGCTTCCAACAATTGAATTTCAACTTCCCTAAGCAAGAAACTCGACTTTCCCTCAAGGATTGTGCTGCCTCTGCGTCAGCACAGAGTGGGTCAGTGTCAACCTTCCTCTGGACGTCTTTTTGACCTCTCTCTGCCTTGTACTCTCCAAAAATTCCTTCTTTCGGATTCTCACTGCCCCTTTCCTGCAAGAAATCCCCTCAATCAATTTTTCCTCCTGAGAACTTCTTACTTCAGAAAAATCGATTTACTTGATCTCTCAGTGTGTTTTCCAAATGACCATCAAGCCCCTTCTTATATCTTCATGTTCGACAACCAACAGCCTTGATTAAATCATAATCAAAGGCTGAAATAGTTTTGGCTTGATTTGTGTCTTTTTCTACAAGTTTCACCCACGACTAGATTAATACCCATTAATATTTTAATTTTCCTAAGTTTAGACTTAGGAACCCCATTAAAAGTATTAATAATTTTAATAAAATCACTTTTGGGTGGAATTTCCCAAAGCACTTTTTGGGTTCTTTGGAATACATGTGCCCAAGCCTCCCTGCAAAATTTGAGGCTTAGAGCACATCTAATGCAACCCCAAATCAACAAAGACATGCTACCAGGATGGGACAAGCAGAAGAAGCAGGACCAGGTGGCAACACATGCTGAGATAGATAGGTTGTCCTCTAGGTTGGAGGAAGACTTCGCAATGATGGCAGCCACACCTCCAAGAGTGAGGTGGGGTGACTTGGAGTTGTAGCCCCAGAGAACTACAGAGATTGGGCAGGGTCCTTAAGGAGTTCATCTCATGGATCATTACCTGGCTACGGGGGGGCCCACAGTATTCAGTAGTAGGATGGATCAGTGACAGTTGATGCAATCAGTATCAAAGTGACAATTGCAGACTAGAAGTAGTCAAATGTTAAGGAGTGCAATGTAGTGTTCACAGTAGAGCAAGTGACCCAGTGCAAAATTAGCATCAGGGCAAAGTCTTCAGTGGCAGTGCAGATGCTAGTAGTAGTCAGAGACTCGGGAGCTAGATGCATCGTACTGAACACAGTTGACTCAATATTTTGGATGCTTCTCAGTTGCAGTTGAAGCAGCAACTGATGAGAGGTAGTTGCAGTGTAGATGCAAAATTGGCAGCAGTAAGGCAGTGTCAGCAGCAGCACAGATCCAACATCATAGTTGCACAGTGGTTGGTGGGTAATATGGCCAGACATCAACAACGTCACTGAACGTGATATAGAGAAAAGGTGTTGTGAAAGGATGTGCAATACTATAGAGAACACAGTCCTCGCTAAGAGGGAGTGATTGTTTTTGTAGCATCGGATGTGTTATAGCCACAAAATTTGGTGCAGAGACAAGAATACATGAGATCTCCAAAACCTAGAAAGGTTTCTGGAAATTCCACCTAGAGATGACTTAATTAGATTATTAACCAATTTTTTAATGAGCACTGGTTAATTAATCAGAATTGATAAAGTTAAGGTGAGAATTCTCTAGAAACTCAAACAGATCAATCCAAAAACTATTTGAGCCAGCGATTAAGATTTAATCTTGGTTGTTGGAGTCACAACAAGAAGATACAAGAAGGGATCAATGTAGTGATGGCGAACACACTAGAGACACTTGTAGAATTTGATTTTCCAGAGTATTAGCAGTCAGTTGCCAGAGAGTTCGAGCTTCAGTGAGGAAGCAGAGGCAGTGAGGCACAGGGAGAGTGATCCGAAGGAAGTTTTCCAAATCCGGAGTGTCAACAGCAAGGACGTCGAGTTATTCCCAATGAGGCAGCGTAGAGGATTGTGCGGTTGCTTCAAGAAAGCAATTCGATTTAGCTGGAGGAAAAATCGATTCAACTTCCAAAGGCCAAGAAAGTCATCCAGAGGGTTGGAGAACCAGTTTCCTCAACAGACACAGGTAGAACGACTTCATCAGAGGCAATTATGGGCTTAGACGTACAAGGGTTTGTGCAAGCACTGCACAGACACTGACGTTGACGGTCCAGAAGGACGAATTTTTGAACGGAAGTTGTCTCGGGGTTGCTTGGGGAACAAGGGAAATTCCCTTAAATAATTTTGGCCAGATTTTCTTGTTGTTTAGATTGTCAGTTGGGCATCCAGAGATTGTACTCGAATTTCACTGCTCCATAATAATAAAACCCTCATCTACTGCACTGGTTTTCCAAAGTTGGGTTTTTCTAGGGACAGTTGTCCAAAAAAAATGTTGTCATTTTTATTATTTGTGTGCTAGAATTTTCTTAGTTTCCAATGTTATTATTTCCACCATATTTTATTTGTGAAAGTTGCAGTGTGATTTATTCAATATTTGTCGTAGCAAATAAATTGTTAAAATTAATTAACAATTAGAAGAATAATTTCCAGTTGCTGATAGGATTCCAGTTGTGAAATTTTCACGTACACATCGAAACGCTGCAAAAATAGAACTAAATAATAGAGCCATTTTATTATTAATGATAAATCAGAGCACACAAGTAGGTATGAACAATGGAACCTGGGCTTGCTATGCAAGCTATGCAAAGTTGCAAACCCGAGGTGGTACAACTCTGATATGGAGGAAATACTGGCCCAATCTAGAATTGCGCACTGTCCCAATAATTTTGTTGTTGGTTTTTGAATGAAACTCGAATGTTTGACCTGAAGAGTGCTCAAAATAAGCTAAAATTTTGCAGGTGGCCTCCCCGCTAGAAACATAGAAAAACCCTGAAAAATATCACGAACCCAAGAGGTAGAATGGGTCGCCTAAAATAACTGCACCCTGCTCCATAAACATTGTTGCTGTCGTTGCACCTGGTCTAGAATTTTTGCCCTCAGGAGTGCTCAAAAAATTATGTAAAATTAATCCCAGACTCCTCTTAGCAAACGCAGAAAAATCTAGAAAGTGCTTGCGCTAAATCCACCAACCACAGGCGACCCCAACAAGTTTGTGTGGCTCTAACAGCTAGCCAGTGGAAGCTACAGGAGAAATAATTGTTGAAGAATGCCCCAAAAATCCTTGTTGGGATGATCTCTCCAATTCCTATGTAAACTCCTCTGGAAACCCTTATTTCTCCTAGCCCAACTCCCCTCAACTTATATCCTCTCCATGTCTTCGTAGCCTCTCTAGTAAACCCTTGCACATGACAAAAATGGAGCCTTCCAGTACTCTAAAATGCCTCTCTCCGAACCATGCAATAACACTACAAAATCTCTGCTAGAAAGGAGGGAAATCCCTACCAATCCTCTAGTGTTCTACTCCTCGGTGGTTGGTCTCCATACAAGCGATTTGAATTGCTTTTGCACCCTGGGTGAAGCACGCGCCAATTGAAGATGATCTGCAATTTTGGCTCAATGAAAGCCTAGGATGGACTTTCCAATTTATCTCCTAAGGTGACACTTGAACTTCGTTGAAGATAGAGGTGGAATTCTCGCTTGAAAATTCCTTGTGTTGAATAGCATGGATTGTCTTGGCTAAGCAGCTCAAGAGAACTAATGTTGAATTAGAAAATGACCAAAGATCCCAAGAGTGAGGCAGTCAAGCTCTATTTATAATTTGTTTGCCTATTCTCTCCTTTGTGGTCTCTATTTTGGGTTGAATCCACCGACCTCCGGTTACCCCAACAAGTGCGTGTAGCTCTAATAGCTAGCCAGTGAGAGCTACAAGAGAAATAATCGCTGAAGAATACCTCGAAAATCTTTGTTGGGAAGATCTCTCTAATTCTTGTATAAACTCCTCTGAAAACCCTTATTCTCCTAGCCCAACTCCCCTCAACTTCTCTCCTCTCTATCCATGTGCAACTTGTCAAGTAAACATTGCGCATGCCAAAAATGGAGCACTCTAGCTCTCTGAAACGCCTCTCTCCCAACCCTGCAATAACACTGCAAAATCTCTGATTAGAATGGAGGAAAATCCGTACAAATCCTCCAGTGTTCTACTCTTTGATAGCTAGTCTCCACACAAGCCATTCGAACTGCTTTTGCACCCTGGGTGAAGCACACACCAGCTGAAGATGATCTACAATTTTGGCTCAATGAAAACTCAAGATGGACTTTTCAATTTCTCTCCTAGGGTGACACTCGAAGTTGACCGAAGATGGAGATGGAATTCCCGCTTGGAAATTCCTTACACTAAACAACACAAGTTGTCTTGGCTAAGCAGCTCAAGATAACTAATGTTGAATTGTAAAATGACCATAGATCCCAAGAGTGATGCCCTCAACCTCTATTTATAATTTGTTGGCCTCTTCTCTCCTTTGTGGTCCCCACTCTCTCGCTCTCCTACTCTGCACCCCTTTTCTCTTGGTGGCCCCTCTCTCTCCAAATTCGCACCTATTCTTTCTCCTCCTCTTCTCACTAGTGCAAGTTGTCTCCTTTGGGTCAGACTCTCTCTCCTTGTGGCCCCACATTCCACTAAGGCTGTGATTTCCCTTTTTCCCTCCTAAGTCCCAATGTCAAAAATGTCTCATCTTTCCAAAATCATCTGTAATGTTGAAAATCAAAATTGGGGACATTACAGAGCAACAACGTGATTCTCGGCATGTTTCCTGAGCATATTCCAGCATTCTATTTAGGGAGGATACACAACAGTTGAAGGCGTATTTTCAACTGAAGGGACCTGAGTTTCAAGGCAGATATAGTGATTGTTCTGTGGTCCAATTCCCAGCATTGAAGGACCTATAGAAAAGGTCAAAATTCCAGCTAGAGGAGAGCAGACTGTGAGTTAAAAAATATCAATTGAGAAATCAGTTGAATGAGGACCTCTGAAGCACTTCTTCAAGGGAAGAGATAAGTTGAATCTTTTGTTGTATTTATTGTTGTAAGAAATTTCCAAAAAGCAAATAAAATCCTCCTTGAAGACTGGTTTTCCCCTTGTGGGTTTTGCTAGCATCTTAGACCAAAAATAATGTGTTATTTTTTAGAGTGTGTGCTAGCAATTATTTCATATGTCAGCTGTGCTAAAATCTAAATAGTATAGTGGCTTATTGTTTCCAGTCAAATGCAAATTTAATATTTATATCAGTCATATGTTTATGATGGGTTTTGGGCATTAAACCATGCAAAACTTAAAACTGGGTTGGGCTATAGCACTTGCATAATTTTCTATACCTCACTTGATCTCTTTCTCCTGGATGTTGAACAACTGTGATCTATTGAACCCTGGTCTTTTCCTCTCGGTGATCAGACATGCTGCTTGTGCTCAAAACTAACATGCAACTTACTCGCTCCATCTCCTCTTATACTTTCGACCTCAACCCTAACATACCTCTCAACAGCTAAGATTAAATCTTGACAAAGGGATAAGATTAAATCATAATTTAACTTAAGAATTTTTAATTTTTCTCAAGTCCATTAGCACCTAGGCAAGTAGACCCCTTACTGCTCTACTCCAATCAATAACTTCATCAACCTTGCCAGATCTAGCTCACTTCGAGTCACTATTTTGAAGAACTTATCTTGTGGATTGCAAACATCTTGCTTGTCCAGGGCTTGTCTTTTTGCATTTTAAACAATGTATGTAAAATGACCATTATGGGAGAGGAATTAAAGATATGGTCATATTTAGAACTTACACATATGAGGGCATAGACTTTAAGTTTGTCTGATAAGTGATCTAATAATGAGGAATTTCATGTATTATTAATGCAAAGGTTATTAGTTAGTTATTTGAAAGCTACACAACATAGCAATATTTTTCTACCATGTAATAAGACGTGTCATTTAATGAATGGGGGGATCCTCTCTTTCTTATAGTGTGTATTCATGTCCAGATATGTCTATGTAAAAACAACATTTAATATGTAACTCTTGTGAGAAAACACTAGGGTTTTGTGGCATTTTAAAACCCTAGTGCTACTTTGTGTATTTGTTGTGGACAAAATAGCTACAGAAGATTGTGTATGGGTGGGATGCTAGACTAAGTGCCAAGAAGGACTTGCCAATGTAAATGATAGCTTGTTGAGGATACCTGGGTGGAGAAGCCAGCCTTGATTGGGAGTAAATCCTATCAATGACATGTCGATGGCTAGGTTTTCTTATGGTTTCCTTAGACAGGTTTTGAAGAGGTTTACTTGTATAATCTTGTATTGAGCTGTTGTTATGTACATGTACTTCATCTTCTATGTATATATGAAGTCTTCCAACTATCAAAATGTGTACTCATATATTTGAATTCTTCTGTGTATATGAAGTCTTCCAACTGTCCAAATTTTTGCACTCATATGTTTGAATTTCAACTTATGTTATATCGATGATTGAGTAGTTTATAATGTTAGTTATCCTTGCTAATTTAACATCACATTGAGGAGAATTTGTTAGGTGATCCAACAAACATCTAGAAGCTATAAGGGCTGATGCTGTAATAGGGCATTTTCAGATCTTAATTACCTTGGAAACTATTCCCTAAGTGGTGAGTCATTGCTGCATTAAAGTACACTTCATGGGTATTTACTTTCTTAGTCTGCCTTATGATTAGGGTTGAAAAAATGGGAAGTATTTTCTGCTCCAATTTAATATTACACATTTGTTTATATGGCTGAAAGTTCATAGGAAACATATCAGGGAAACCTAAAGGTTGAAGTGGAATTTCTGCATTCGCATTGTGCAACTGATTATCAAAATGTCTACACAATTGTCCAACAAACATAAAATGAACATTAATGAGAAATAACTATATGCTTAATCACTCATTTGCCAACTACATTCATAAAATTTGAAATTCAGTGAACTTTATACACCCCTCTACAAATTCATTCCAGTTCCCCAAATTAGTTCAGAGAATTCAAACTTAAAGGTCAAATAAATTCAGATTTAGTCCAATTAAATGCAATTCAGTCGATTTAAATTTAGACTAAGCTCTTTTGAATTCAGATTAATTCAAAATCCAGATTGCATATTTAATATTTCCCCCAAATTAATGCCAAATTTTATCACATCATTTGGCATGGCCAACTTTTTTCCAAACTTCATGATTGTCTAACACGAACACAAATTCACCACCTTAGCCTATCTACAACAGACTATTAACAGACTAAAAGAAATAAACCTTCACAATACAAAGAAGTATCCAATACCTAAGTTATTGATAGAAATGAGTTGTATAATTCGGTATACCTATATATAAAATGTATTGAATATAGATGAGACTGAACTTTAAGGAAAAGCACAATCACATCAGAAGTTAAACCATAAGTACTTTTCTTTAGAACTGTTTGCTAGAAGTCATTGTCTGTGTTCTAAGTTTAATATCACTGACAGTAAATAAGCATTGAACAAAGTGTAAGATTATACAGAAAGCTTGTGTCATGGTGACAACAAAGAAAAGGCAAGCAACGATCTTGTAATAGACAAGGCTGTACCTCTTGTCTCTTCAAATGTTTATTGTGGTTTGCCTCAAGCTCCTTCATTGCTTTTGAATTTTGTTTGAACTTTTCTCTGAAATGATCAAATGTCGAATTAAGGATCCCGCAGACAAAAATTATGAAGAGCTTCAAAATGCACAGAAGGGAACCTACTTTTCCTCTTTAAGGTTTCCTTCTAGTTTCCCGACATTTTCTTGTAACTCAGCTACATGGGTATTGGCATCCTGTAAAGCAAGTTCACCAGCCTTCTCCTGCCATTTATATAGTTCTGCTTCCTTCATCATAAAAGCCTCCGCTTCATTCTTGGCACTCTGTTGATTTAAAAGAGTTTCAGCACTTCTTATAATTGGTTCAAACAGTAATGTGCCAATTTACAATGGAAATACCATTATTCAGATTCTTTACCTCCAAAGAGTCTTTCTCTTTTTCTGCTAATTTGACTCTTTGAACAATGCCTGATCTTTTTTCATTTAGGACTTCTAGTCTGGAAGATACAAAAACTGTTAGTGTTTGTCAAACAGCATAAAGTCAATAAACAAAAAATAGGAGTACTGATATGTAAACATTATTCAGAGTCAACCTAACCCACCCCAACAATTAAAACATTTGCAAGTTTGGTAAATAACATATGAAAAAGGAGGTGGCAACTTGCACAGATACCATAGCCGGACAGTTACAATCAAATCCATCAAAAATGACTCAAAGCAACAACCCCAATATTACGAGCAATAATGGGTAACAAAATATTACCAATTAAATTCACATTGAATTTCTCAAAATTCCACTACCAAAAAGAAACCAATTAAATTCACATTAAATTTCCAGGCCTTTCATTCTATTAGGTACTTTTGATAGACGAGCTGAATAAGGGAGCCACAGTACTCCTCCATCAGGTCTTTCGCATTGCTTGGTTATCATCCTTAGGTTTCTAAAAAAAGGTGTTAGAATAGAATCGCACAACAAAGGGAAGCACTTTTAAGTTTAGAGTAACATTAAATGAGAAGGAGCGTGCAATTAATGACGATTAGCACTCTATGACTTGAGGGTGTTTATCATAAGTCATGCACAGCACTTGATATTTTTGCTTTCATTCATTTCAGGTGAGTGGCTGAGATCAATATTTGTCCATTGTAGCAAGCATACCGGGCTATGATAAAAACCCAGATATGCTACTCATTATATCTTCTAAGAAAATATCCTATTAAATCAACGTGCAAAGATTCAAAAATTCTACAACAGAAATAATGGCCTCAAACATAATTAAGCAAAACAAGAGCCTGCGCTTATCTCCATCATGAGCAGAAATAGGCAATGTCACACCATGTTCAATCCATTCCTGCTCCACCCCACAGTAGATGTCGGGAGTTCCAATCTTACCCCCTAAACCTTGGCATCACTACAGTTACTATGGGCTAAAAGCTCTGATAAAACAATCCCAATTCAAACCCAACCAAACAAATGCTCCAACCTGAAAATAGTGGGAAATCACTCTCCCAATGACAGACAGATCTGAATTGTCACTGTCCAATCTTACCCCCTAAACCTTGGCATCACTACAGTTACTATGGGCTAAAAGCTCTGATAAAACAATCCCAATTCAAACCCAACCAAACAAATGCTCCAACCTGAAAATAGTGGGAAATCACTCTCCCAATGACAGACAGATCTGAATTGTCACTGGCCTAACGACCAAACAGCATATGGGTAAAGCAGCCTCTACTCTCTCAAATAGCTCAGCGCCAACTAACCATCTGTGGCATACAACTCTAAGCCCTCACTTAACCATGAAAGGATGGACCCCAATCCCCACAGCAAAGTGGGTAAACAATCAAATGGTGATATGGCAATCAAGAAACCAAGTGTAGGCAAAATATGTCAACAGGAAGATTCCTCGACTAATCCCTCAAAAGTTAAAACCATACCAGCATGAATCTACTCTCAAGAATGAGTACCAATATTACCAGCAAAGACATAATTCTCTAGTATGATGGAACAAACGAACAACATAACCCTACACACATCAAACATATAACAAAATCACTCTACTACCAATGTCATAGCCTCTCCCCAAAATCACAACAACAGGAATATTCATATCCTTATGGATGACTCTTTAAAGACCCCTCAAGAGGAGATTGTGGTAAGGAACCAAGGCCTAGCCCATAGCTAACCGCAATTAAAATCCCCTTCCTGCGAGATATCATTAGAAACAAAATTCATAAGAGAATTATGATCAACCTATACATTTAGTGCTCATATCTAGTCATTTAGAAACATCTGTTAAAAATACATTTCACGAAAAGCTCAATTGACAATGACTCTATGCTAGATTAGATTATATTAGATTAGACTCAATTTATGAAATCTACACAGAGCGTGTCATGTATAACCTTTTATCTTTGTCCTATTATGTTCCACTCTATCCCTCAAAGTCCCTCAAACAATCCTTTAGGAAAGTCCAACTAGACCTGCGTCCATGAGTGTCTCCCATTTTCCAAGTGTCATCCCCTTCTTATAACATTCCTAATTATATCGTCCATCCATCACTCAGTCCCTTTGGGCCATGTCCTATCCTCTCGACAACCTTCTCACCTACTCCATATTCACCTCCCTTGATCTATCCTCTAGTAGGTCTCTAAAAAGCAATCCACTTGCAAACCCTCAAGACAACATCTCCTAATTTGCTTTTCAATTACAATGTCTTGACCCAATTTGATCTATGCACACCCATTTTCTTTTAATCCTTATATTCATCCTTTTTTTCACTTATCAACCTTAGAGTTCTATTTCATGTCCCATATCATATCTCCAAGGATAACTTCTAGCTTGTCAACTCATTATCCCACTCAAATTACTTGCCCAAACCTCTATCCATAAACACCTCAACAAGCATGGACCTCTCTAGGTCTTGCAATGGCCTTCCTCTAACATCCCTTCAACACTTTCCTATTTACCCTCCAACCTATTCATTGATGTCCTATCCCAAACCTATTCGACAATGCTTGTACATAGTGATCTTTGCCTTCACCTTGCACATTAGAAACTTGCAAGTCTTACACAAGAAGAGCAACCTTGCATCCATCCAACCCTATTATGGCCCATTTTTCAATGGTTGGATGATCATGCTTGTCGATTTAGTGGTCTTTTTGCTTGTGTTTACCTTGTTGATCATCCCTTCGTTACATCTATGATGATTCTGGACCATGTTATCTCATTTAGGTCTTGTTGATATGATTATCTTGGATATTGGTGACGGCTCTAGACCCCCAAGGATTAGATGATGATGCTAGGAGGTAAATGTTACATGAAATTGTAAGAGTTTGCAAATGAGCTTTACATGGCATGTCGATGTGATGATGTTAGTTTGTCACTAAGATGGGGTTTTCTATGTGAAGAATTACAACCATTCACTGACTAATGTCCTTATGATCCCAATCACATAAGTAGATTGTTGAATTTAATTAAGGTTGAAATAAATTTTAGACTATAACATCAATCGCACAATAGCTAGAAATTGAATAGTGAAAGGATAAAAATTAACTTCACACATACACAATTAATTACTCCCTAACATCAACTTTTCATTCCACTGAAAACTTACAAGGAAGCCTCCACACACCACCCACAAGAACAATATTGCACAAGTACAAAAATCACTTTGAATTTGAGCTTCTATAGGCCACTTGAGAGGTACACCTACTAGAAAAAACCAAAAACAATAGTTCTATATTGTGCGAGTTGTATGACAACCCTACAACCCTATTGTATGGATTCCATAAGATTCATAGGTAAATGTTCATATGGATGTATAGAGATGTTTTGTATAATTACACAAAAATTTGCAATGCCCAAAAACACCTATTTTCTAGTTGCCTACAATCTCCCATACACTTAACCTACTCAATCGCTCCTATGCAATCAAAGCCTCTACCTTGCCCTCTCTTTATACGTTTAGCAAAGAATATATTTTTAAGATTACTCCTAATCTAACACATGCATGAAATACACTTTTACACTCAATTGTTAAATATAAGACTTTCATTTTTTTACTATAGTGAATTACAAAATAAAATCACTTTGTCAAAAATAGAACTATTTTTCGAAAAATATCTCTAACTACTTACATGTATGTTCATACTAAACATGTGCAAGTGTTCCTATCTAAACTATAGCTCTCAACACTCCCTATTAGCGAATAAGGAATTCTAAAGTAATCCAAGTCCATCTCGGAAAGTCTCAAACTTCCATTTTTCCAAGGGCTTGGAAGTGAGCTACTGAACTATGGGAATATACTGAAGATATATCGCTCTCATCTATATCCCATATCGTATGAAACAATTACTACTCTTTGTGGAACAAAATGCCATGGAAGTATGCTTCTTACTAAACCAAGATATTCTTGATGAGAGTAGCTCGGGTAGGGGCTTCCGCACATGCCTGAGCATCTACGTGTCTGCAAGTCGCCTCATTGAACTCTTATCCTTAGCAGTTACTTTAATAATTGACCTTTATAAGATAAATTGAGTTTATCTAATGAAATGCAAAGGTCATTTGCATTAGTGAATTGTTGATTTGGGGTAGCATCGGATGTGCTCAAGCCACGAAATTTGGTGGAGAGCTTGGGGCACATGAAATCTCCAATACCCAGAAAGGGTTTGGGCAAATTCTAAACAGATCAGGAGATATTAAAATAATTAATATTTTTAATGGAGTCCCTAAGTCTAAATTTAGCGAAAATAAAATATTAATATGTATTAATATGAATTTGTGTTAGAATGGTCCAAAAGACATGGATCAAACCAGATCTAATTTTAGTTGTTGATTAGGGACTTAATCTCGGGCGTTGATATGTCAACAAGAAAAGTATAAGAGGAGGCTTGAGGGTCACCTGGAGAACACACTAAGGGAGACCAGTTAATTCAATTTCTGGAGCAAGGTTTGCTGAGAAATTGAACCAGTGGTTTGGAGAGCAGTCAGGAGGCAGCAAGTACGGAACAGAGAGATGGGAGATCAGCACAGAGGCAGAGGAGGCAGACGCAGGGCCAGAGGAAGCCACGCAAAGGCAGCAGAGACTGCGCAGAGCCAACAAGGCCTGCGTCATCCACGTAGAGGTTGCAGGAGTGACGCAGAAGGCCGGAGAGGTTGCGCAGAGCCTCAGTAGGCTGACGCAGAGGGTTTCAAGCTTACACAAAGGTCAATAGGGCCTAAATTGGGTTCAAAAGAAGTGCTGGAAATTTTTCTATCTGTGGGTAAGCCAGTTTGGCACCCTGTTGTACTAGAAAATTGTTGAATAATAAAATTCTCCCTTGCTGCACCGGTTTTCCCACATTGGGTTTTTCCGAGGACATTAGTCCAAAATAATTGTGTCAATGTGTGCATATATTTGTTTCTGTATCACTGTGTGACATCTACAGCAGTATTTATTTTAATGTTTGTTGAAGTAATTTCATGAATAACTTATGATGAAATAAGTAGGAAAAGTAAATCAGTTGTTGCAGTGATAGAATTTTCACATGAATTAGATGATTCGTAATCATTGATCTCAAGTGATGTTGAGATACAATCTCAATCATTAATCACTTTGGAGATTAGGGTTGTGGATTCAGCCAATAACTCAAAATTATAAAACAAAGGTTAGGCTAAGGGAGAAGACACATCTTCAGCACAAGATACAGTGAGAATGAGATTTCATCAATTGATTGAAGGACTTTCATCCAAGTGTGCAGGGTTCGAGGAAGAGTGCACGCGGCAGAAAGGGAACAATTTAGGTCAGCCAACATATCAAAGGACAGATCAAGTGTTTGATCAATTAGATCAATTCCAGGTTCTTGTTGTGCGTGTATTAGAGGAGCATTATCCTAGGATGGGAGCCCTTGTATGTTGTAGATTCTTATTTTGATGAAACAGCAAATTTGAAAGGCAAAAATCTTGTGACTATATGTTTGAGATTGTTGTGATTAATTTGCTTCTACTATTATATTTGCTTTGTGTTGAAATCTCAGTTGTTTTTTCATTCAATATATGTCCATAATAAATAATTTACTTCAAGTAGTAATTAGCCAAGTTTGTTGGGGTTAGAAAATCAACATATATCATCGTCAATGCTAAGATAAAGCAACAACCCAAGTGCTCTTGTTATATTCTACAATATCTATCCAATCTGAATCTAAATAACCTTGAAACATCACTTCACCATCTCCATGATATCATAGACCATACTCCACTATGCCCCTTAAATACCTAAACACATGCATTGTTGCTACGTAATGTTGTTGTGTTGTCTTCACCGTGACTTGACTCAAGGTATTCACTACAAAACAAGCATGGGATTCTTTCCCTTTTACTTTAAAGTCCCAAGATTGCTCTATGTATGCTTCCTCCTAAACTATGACATTAACGATAGTTGTCCTCACATCCATCTAATATATCCTGCACCAAAAAAAAGTGTCTAAGGACTAAAACAAGTATCTACTTGTAGTCCAATCCCTTTTTGTAGGAGAAAAATCTCACCACAAACGTCACTTTGACCTTTTCAAAGTTGCCTTTGTAGCATGCTTGATCTTCCAAAACCATCTACAACTCACAAGAAACTTCCCCTTTAGCCTTGGCACTATGACACCAACAACATTCTTCATGATGGAGGTGTGCTCCTCCATATCCCACAATATCAGCTAGTATATTACTTCCCAAACGTTAAGGCTTCAATCTAGCATGTTGCTGATCAATGCCATCCAAAATCTCTTCCTTAAAGGTCTACTCTGTTTAGATGTCCTCCGAGATATTTCAACATGCTCGTAAGCATCTCTCAATATCCGAGTGAACCATCGTAGTCTCTAACAAAAGTGCAAGGGGTTATCATCTCCCCTTCTCCACCTAAAATTTATTGTACCGCTTTCATAAACATTGGTGATCCAAGATCAACCTTCAAGCATACGTGTTCCTCATCCTTTGTCGGTAGGTATAAAATCTCCTTAGACATATGCTTGTTGCTAGGGAAAGTAGCCTTGGCATGCTTGCCAAGCATGCATGCTCTACATACACCATGCTACTCAAAACAAAACATTGGAATACTTGTGGTTATCTCACTCAAAATATGCAATGCCTTATGATGCAAGCGATACATCCTATTGTGCAACAACTTATGAAATGTTATAAACATAAACAAAATAATAATATAATAAAAAATTAATAAGTTAATAAGTTAATTAGTAATGAAAAGTAAAAGGGAACATGCCCCTTCGCTATGTGACCTGTCAATTCTATATGTAGATTATCAAAGAGGCTACACTATCATCATTTTTATCAATCATTTTCTATCAATCTATTTATTACATATCTACAAGAAATTCTAGCTCCTAGAACAACCAAGAATTGTTTGTTACATTGGTATCAAAGCCAAGCCAGTGATGCAACAATAAGAAATTACATACTTACGCAGTCAAGAAGGACTCGAACATATCTAGTAGTGAATCAAAGAAAGAAAACAATTGTCATGTGCAAAAAAGTTGTATCCAGGACATAGATGTGAAGACATGCCATTATAATACCATAAAATAGTGGATGGAAAGCAAGTACATAAGTCAAATGATGAAATCACTGTCACTATACATACAACCACCTTGTTGTAGCACCTTAGGGCTTCCCAACCATCCTTAAAACACTCAATCCGCGTACAATCTTCTTTACAGGTGTGTTCTACTATGACTATCTCCTATAGCCCACGGTCCTCACACAGGCCCCTCAATCTACACTTATTACCTTCAAGTGGGCAATTGTAAACCTTAACAGCTCACAGCCCACAAATATCTTCTCTCAAGAAAGTTGTGTAGACCTTTAACAGCCTCGACTTGCTTCCTTCTATTGCGGCTTGAACAAAATAAGTCTTCTCTGCCCTTGCCCAAACCTCGGCCTACTGCTCATTGTTGTAGCTTATACCTAGCCACAGGTCTAGACCTTCCATAAGGTCCACCCCTCCTTTTCCTTGCCTACGGATGATTGCATAGCCCTAACCAAACCTGCCCATTTACCTTTTAGCTGCGGTCTGCATCCTCTAAGTTGTCAACCTCCTAATAACAACCAAAAAGACACAGTCAGCCCTCTTTGTGGGGCTCGGCCCCTACACGACTACCTTATCAGTCAACTGGCCCTCCTTAGTGCACAATTCCTTCTTTCCTTGATTGTGGTTTTGTCCCTCAAACCAACAACTAGCTTCCTCTACCTTCAATGGCTTATCCTTCTGCCTTTGCACTAACTTATTTGCCCCATGAACTAATTTACTCACCTTCAAGAGTACCATGTTGCTCCTTTGCAAGTCTACAGTTTCCTCAACAAATCAGAACCCCAATCAAGAAGACAAATCTGTTGTTCTCCTCTCCAAAAAAAACTCAAGCCTCAGCATTGGCTACTAATATATCCATTTTCAAAAGATGCAATACCATGGATCTATACCATGGATTATCTATCAAAATGCCATCGGTGTATACCATGGGTCTATGGGTAGAAAGCCCCATCACTTAGCTCATACACATACAATCACTTCTATGAGTGTTTTTGTCTTACATACCCAGCACCAACGGCATGTGAAAGTACCTCCCAATGCTACCAAATTTAAACAGAACCAAGATTGATTATTTAATAGGTCTTTTGTTTAGTTCCCACTCTTGCATGCAACACAAGGAAACAATTTCCTTTTAGCTTCATACATCAAAAACATACCCTTTTCACCAGAAATTCAACCTTACAGATAGTTAAGAAACCTATATGTCGTTGTTTGTTAAAGTGCTTTCAACTTTTTCACTATTGAAAATACATGTGCAACGAGAAGAAATTGTGACTCACTCTTTGCTGGCCTCCTCAATCTTTTCAACGTATTGATTAGACCCAATAATATCTTCCAAGTACTCCAAGAAACCTTCATCATGAGGTCCTTGTGACTTGGGCTTCATCAATGATATTTGCTCGACTTCACCCTATAAAGTGATACAAATACATATCCAAAAACAGGTCATTTTATTTACATATAGTAGTTCAAGATATAAATTTAAGGAAAAAAAATTGTATACTCTTGGTTTAAGGAATGAGACCTGCAGAATGAGAAAACGATTGTTATCCAAGTCAACTCCTTTTGATCTCAATTTCTTTGTCACTTCAGTGAAATTACTGCCCCGATTGTTTATGTAATATTTGGAGGAATTGTCTCGGAAAGCAACACGGGTGACAACAAAATCACTTCCCTTAACAGGTTCATAATTTTCACCATCCTGCAATAACACACATGCTAAGTTATGATCATTGAAGTATGATTTAACTTCCAGTTACAGAATAAGAAACACAGAAATAAACTGCCTACTGTAGAACTTTTATAGAATATCAATAAGTAAAATATTGTAGATGTGCATCCAAAGCTCATCCCACTGAAGTACCAAATCAATTATTTCCTGGAAGTGCACGGATACACTTGCTTTCTCAAGGTTCTGATGATTACTGGAGTTATGAATGAGTTCAGATACTTTATTCAAACGCATCTGGAACAAGAACAATTAATAAGTCCAAATTGACACAAGTGTTATGAAGAAATTAAATGCATTAAGGTAATAGCATAACCAATTAAAGAAATTTTCGAGTGAAATGAATTTAAAGGGCAACAGTTCCATAGGTTACCTGCTTAGCACGCTTGCCAAAAACAAAGAGCATTGCATCAATTACATTGCTTTTACCACTACCATTTGGACCCACCACAGCTGAGAAACTCTGTCACAATTATTAAAAGTATTTTAGTGTGCAATATACAAAAAAAAATATTCTATTGAAGGACACTTCTCAAAACCATGAAAGAATAGACCATTCCTGCTGCAAATAATGTCATCAAACAAGTAGATAAATATTTATTGCAAGGAGTTAGTAAGTAGAAGTGAAAAGATATAATCATTAAAAAGAATATAAGCATATTCTGAAGATCACTGGGAATTTGATTTTGTCATGCCTGCACTGCAAGTGCGATGTCATTACAATTACAGTTCATGAATTCCAAATAACAACTCAACCTTCAAATATTCAACTGCTAACTCTTTGGTTAACCATGAACCAAAACTTTTCCATAACTTTTCCAACTTGTTTAGTGAGTTGAGATAAACTTGAAAGGACCTATGAAAGCTTGTTTTATTGGACTTTACCTATCCTGGAAAAGATCAAATGTTGACTTAGATCTTGGTACTTGACCTCGCACAGACAAAAAGCTCAATTTATTCACGAAAAGACAACAATAAAGACCCCACAACCTCCAAGGAAACCAACAAAAATGACTCGCTTCCCAAGCAAGTCCCTTACAAAGAACCTCTCCTTAAAGATCCCCCTAAAAACGATCCTCCGAAGAAAGTCAATCCCAATAAGGATCCTCAAAAGAAAAAGACCATCAAAAAGGATAAAGGTAAAGAGATTGGACTTGATATCGATATGTAGACTGCCATAGGGAAGATGATTGTACAAGTTCCATTAAAGGGGATTGTAAACCTTCCCCGACAACAATGGCAAGTCAAGAAATCCCTAGGTTTCGAAGAGGAAGAATTACCCGAAGCATTGCAAAATATCCACCTTCCCGATCTAAATCCAAGAAATGAGCCATTCATGCTTACCTTAGCCATAAATGACCTTCTCTTACATAATTGCATGTTAGACACAGGGGGTTCCGTAAACATCATGCCATTAAAAGTAATGGAGTAACTGGGTCTTAGCATCACTCGAAAGTATAAAAGTGTGTGGGGTTTTAACTCCAAACATGTGGAAGTAGAGCGCCTCGTAAAGGATCTGAAGGTTTCTTTGGCTATGAACCCCGATATATCATTACTTATGGATGTTGTGGTCATAGATATCCCTGATGTTTGGGGGATGTTGTTATCAAGGAAATGGGGAGCCAGTGTCACGACTCGCAAGTCATCTTCAAAAGGACTTGTCATATTTCACTATACTGCAATCTGATGTAACCCCCTTCATTCTTTATAGAGAACTTTCCTACCCTACTAATGTGGTCAAACCAGGACCAACCCCTTATTACAAGACACATGAGATTGAGCAACCTCCTCCTATTCTCCCTTCACAAGAAGTTTGTATTCTCAAACGAGCAAATCACAAAGCAAACAAAAAATGGAAGCCCAAAAGAGAATACACAGTTGGGAATGTGGTCTTCATAGATAAAAATCCAATACCCATCAAGTTTCATGGGAAAGTCGAGGAAGATTACTACTACAGTACAAACTTAACAATGAACTTTAGTCGCAACCGATCAAGTTGACTCTATTACCCCTTTCCTTGATAGTTGACATTGTAGTATATGCATGTTAGAGTAGGATCCATTGCATGCTTATTTCCTCATTAGAACTAACATCATATGTTATTTTCATAATAGATTAGTTGCATTTAGATTAAAATTTGCATTTTTATTTTCTTGTTGATTTCTTATGGCCTAATACTAAGAATGGGTGATCATAGGACACCACAAAAAATGTCTTTTATATGTGTAGATAACAGGGCCGTGGTACCAAAAAATTGTTGGTGTTCTTATGACCTCCCACTCGAGTAGCTTCATGCACCTCTCTGAGAGCTCATGTCCCAGTAGGAGCCAGATGTTACCCACCACCTGTGGGTAGGGTATATAAGAAAAAAAAAAATCTCCTAGATGGTCCTCAATTGGCAGCCAACAACCCCTTGCAGCTACCAAATAGCTTGATGTGCCATTATCTCCACCACCATGTGATCCCTTGTTAAAATTGGCAACTAGGGCCAAACTCCATGTGGATCACCTTATTTATGACTTTTGCTATTTTTCCTAGATTCCTCTCAACAAGAGGTGTAGGCTTGATCTAAAGATCATCCGATTCCAATAGGTATTTATGGAGATACGAATTTATTTTGATTATGGACAAATTGTCAAGGTCAACCAGCAAACTTATGTAGGCTCGAAAGCCCAACAGTCGCGTCTATTCAACCTCAACGTTTGCATATAAATACAAGGAGCATTCTCCTCATTTGGACAATTCAATTCACTCATCTTCTCTCTCTCTCCTACGCATAAAAGGAGCCTCTCTCTCTCTCACACGTGTGGCTGAAAGGAAGACGTCCTAGGGCAAGGAAGACGCAAAATGAAGGACGTTAGGGCAACAGGTCATCTCTTTGACCAGCGTTGACCAAGCGTTGACCTTCCAGAAGTGTAGATTGGGTGTGGTTGCCTCTCCTAGGCAGGCCGCAATTTTGGCACGAAAATCGAGGTGATTTGACCTCTAGTTTGACCAGTGTTGATTGCCCTAGTTTAGGGTTGCAAGTTGACTTCCGAAATCTATAAATTGATTGAACTTTTGGGGTTGTTCAAGGGTTGTTTCCTCAGCTTGTTCGCGGACAAGTTGACCAGAAATTGACCAAGTATTTTAGAGGTCAATTTCGGCTAGTTTGACCAAGTTTGACTTTTTTGATCTAGGGTTTGTTGTTGCTGATATAAAATTATAGAATTCAGATTTTGTACTATTTTTCTCTGCTAAACTATTGAAGATAAAAGAAGATTTGATCAAAGGGTTTCCCCACATTGGGGTTTGTCCCTGGCTAGCCGCCACATCTTGTGTCTCTTGTCTTGGCTTGTTTTCTGTTGATCATTTAATGTTCTATCTGCATTTTACTTAATGTATATGTGATTGCTAATATGTGGCTAATAAGAAGAAAAATAAGTAAACTGCTCTAAGCATAGAACATACCACAATTTAACATGGTATCGGAGCTAAGGTGAAGGCAAAGCCCAAGCAAGAACAAGAGCAATCACCGAAGAGAAGGTTGGCAAGGCTATCTTAAAAGGAAATCATGGGATCCTCAACACACTTCCCTGCTGAAGACAAACTCCGTGAGAAGTTTGACTATCACGGATGGAAGATGTCTCTCAATCTAACATTAGAAGAGCAAGAAGTGTTGGACCATGTGAGAGGCAGGATTGTTGAGCCTCCATCAAATGCATCCGCTGATGCTAGGAACAAATGGACAAGGGAGAAGTCAGAGCAAGGAAGATCATCTGGGACTCTATCGACAAGCACTTGGTGGCCTATGTTTCCGAGCTGAACACCTCCAAGGAAATCTACAATAGACTGGTGAGTTTATTTAAAGTTAATGATCCAAATCAAGTCTTGTTTCTTAGAAATAAGCTGAAGGAAATCAAGAAGGGCAAAGATGAGAGTATGCAAGCATATTTCTTAAGGATCACCGAGATCAAGAACGATCTCCTATCTATTGGGGAAGTAATTCCTGACAGGGAGAGGACATTCACAACTCTTGGAGGACTGCCATCCGAATGGTATATATTCAGGACTACTCTTCTCAACAATAACGTAATTCCTGGATTTGAGGAATTAATGGCCAGATGCATTCAAGAAGAAACGAGGATGGAAGAGCAAGAAATGCTCATACTTAAAGGTCATCCCTCTGCCTTTTCTTCTCATACTAAAACAAGAAACAATTTCGGGGCTAAATTCAAAGGAAAGGTTGGACCAAAGGGTGGAAGAAAAGGACAATATTACAATTGCAATAAAACAGGTCACTATGCAAGGGGTGCCCTGATAAAAGGGACTCACATCGGGACAATGATCCAAATCCCTCTCAAGGCAATCAAAGGAATGGCAGGTCAAATGGCAGAGGTACAAGAAGTGTCAGAAATCAAGGAAGAGCACAACCATTCAAGAAGGCAAGAAATTCCACGTATGAATCTAACATTGTTAACAATAAGCAAGATGAATATTATCTACCAGTAGCTCTATCTACTACTGCTCCCCCGAACTCACTGGGAAATTGGCTTATTGATATTGGTGCCTCAAGGCACTTCACTGGTTACAAAGAAGCTCTCTATAATCTGATAGAGAAGGAAACCAACCTGGAAATTGTTCTTGGAGATAATTCAAAATATCCCGTGAAAGGCGTAGGAAATGTCACTCTTCAATTGAATCAGGGTAATACCATCCACTTACAAGATGTATTATATGTACCTAATCTCAAAAAGAACCTAGTGTCCATTTCGGCAATGGAAGACAAAGGCTACAAGGTGGCCTTCAGCGATGGCAAGGTACATGTATGGAAAAAGAACTTTAAAGATGTTTTTACTCTTGGGTTTCGAGTTGATTCATTATATCAAGTCAGTGGAAGTTCGTTGGGTGTCATGTCTTGTGACACATCTCTTCAGTCCGAACTACGGCATCAGAGGTTTGCTCACCTTCATTATAAAGCTCTACCCAATGTAAGAAAAATGGTGACCGAGATGCCCGAGTTCAGATTAGAACAAGAAGTTGTATGTCCAGGATGTGCCGAAGGGAAGCTCAAAAGCAGACCATTCCCCTCAAGCCAAAGCCAGACCTCCAATATATTGTAGGTTGTTCACTCAGACATATCTGGTATGATGCCTGTGAACTCCTTGGTAGGATATTTATATTACCTCATTTTTATAGATGATTATTCTCGCAAGACTTGGATATACTTCTTGAAAAAGAGGGATGAAGTGTTCTCCTAATTTCGGCACTTCAAAGCCTTGATCGAGAATCAAACCGAAAAGGAGATCAAGATCTTAAGGATTGATAATCGGACTGAATATGAATCCAATGAGTTTCATGACTTTTGCAAAGAGGCTAGCATTAAGAGGGAGACTACTACACCATACACTCTGGAACAGAATGGTGTGGCAAAAAGGAAGAATCAAACAATTGTGGAAGTTGTCCATGCTATGCTCCATGATCAAAGACTTTTGAAGTTTCTATGGCCCGAAGCTGCAAATACCGTTGTATATGTACAAAATTGATGCCCTCATCAAGCATCGGGTTCCAAGACTCCCGAATAAATGTTCATCGGTAAGAAACCTAACATATCTCATTTTAGAATTTTTGGAAGCCCTGTATATTTTCATGTGCCTAAAGAAAAAAGGAATAAATTGGGTGCATCTGGAAACAAAGGAATCTTCGTGGTCTATAGCGAAAATACTAAGGGCTACAGAATCTATGTAGCTGGTCAAAGGGAAGTCGAGATTAGTCATGATGTCACCTTTGACGAAGATATGGCTCTTATAGCATGGTAGACAATCTTCCTACTTTAAGGGGATCTAAACAAGCTGTCGACGGGGAACCGAAGGAAAAAAGAAGATGAGACAATGCCCGATGTGGAAGAACCTATGGATCCTATTGATCCTCCTCCGCAAGAGCCTTCCTCTTCTAGGAAGAGGCCTTCATGGCTTAGGGGGACACTTGAGGATGCTGAAGGATACATTGCACCCTGAGGAACCTTCCGTGAAAGTAAAAAGCCGAACAGGTATCAAGGATACCTGACCATCATGAGCACGATCATCCAAAATGAGCCTTCGTCATTCACAGATGTCGTCAAGCACAAAGTATGGAAGGATGCTCTGACCTAGGAATATGATTCCATTATGAAAAACGATGTTTGGGATGTGGTCCCTAGACCGTAGGACAAAGCAATTGTCACTTCAAAATGGCTTTACAAGATAAAGCATGTAGTTGATGGAAGTGCGGAAAAGTATTAGGCTCGTTTTGTCACTCATGGCTTCTCCCAAAAGGAAGGTATAGACTATGACGAGATATTTGCACCTATTGCCCGATATACCACCATCCGCTCGATCATAGCCCTTGCTGCTTCGCAAGGATGGAACCTACATCAAATGGATGTCAAGACTGCGTTCTTACATGGTTCGATCAAAGAGGAGGCCTATGTGGAGCAACCCGAAGGATTTGAGATTTATGATTGAGAATCTCATGTGTGCAGGTTGAAGAAGGCCCTCTATGGGCTAAAGCAAGCACCCCGGGCATGGTATGAGAGGATCGATATCTACTTGAAGAAGTTGAGATTCACTACGAGTGAAGCTGACTCTAACCTTTACTTTAAGGTTATAGATGACAAGCCTCTCATACTAGTGCTATATGTTGATGACCTCTTTCTAACAAGTGCAGACCCTCTCATTCATGAATGTAAAAGGGAGTTGGCTTCTGAGTTCGAGATGAAAGACCTAGGACTTATGCACTATTTCCTAGGACTGGAAGTCTGGCAGAAACCAAGGGAGATTTTCCTATCTCAAGGAAAATATGTGGTGAAGATATTTGAAAGATTCGGCATGGTGGATTGCAAGCTCGTAACTAACCCAATGGAGCTTGACTTCAAGAAGTTAAGTGGTAGTGCTATCAGACCTGTTTTACGAAATGCTACCGAGTATCGTCAACTCGTTGGAGCATTAATGTTCTTGGTGAACTCCAGTCCGGGTATATGTTTTCCAATCAACACATTGAGTCAACATATGGTTGAGCCTCACCACTCACATTGGATTGGTGCCAAGTCTATTGAGATATCTTCGTGGCACAATCACTCATGGGTTGAGATACACTGCCGAAGATGTCAGACTACTTGGGTATACTGATGTTGATTGGGCAAGCAGTGTGGTGGACCAAAAGAGCACTTCCAGGTGTTGTTTGTCCTTGGGATCTGCCTTGATATCCTGGATGAGCAAGAAGCAAAAGTTTGTTGCTTTGAGCACCGCCAAGGCAGAGTACATTGCTGCTAGCATGGCCTCCTGTGAGGCAGTCTGGTTGCAAAAGCTCTTAAGTGAGTTGTTTGGATTTACATTGGATACCACCGTGATTCTGTGTGACAACCAAAGTGGGATCCGTTTATCAGAGAATCCCATATTTCATGATCGCTCAAAGCATATTGATATCAAGTACCACTATATTCGAGATATGGTGCAGCGAGGAGCAATAAGGCTCCAACATATCGATACAGATGAACAGGTCGCCGACATTTAGAAAAAGCCCCTAAGAAAGGTCAAATTCCTCACTTTCCGAGAACGACTTGGTGTCGTTCAGAGACCCTCTTATGAGGGTCGAGTATGATGCATTGAGCTCTCGGAGCTCCAAGGGGGCGTGGCGTACTTCTTGGAGCGACATGTGACCACAGGGCAACTCACCATCTCCTGGTGGTGCACTATGTACAGGGTAAAGGTTCAACCTTCCGTTGTGACACCCTGTGGTGACTGTGGAACAGAATGATTAGTTCTCCTGTGGGCCAAGGATATTCGTTCTCCGTGGCAACTTGGAGCAAGATGATTAGTTCTCCTGTAGGCCAAGATGATTAGTTCTTTGTGGCATCCACTAGACAGGATGATTCGTTCTCCTGTGGACAGGATGATTAGTTCTCATATCGAGGCATCCTACCCATGCAGTCCGAGACTCATGGGAAGCAACTCTCATCTGATCAATGAGCAGGGAAATGAGGATAGGGACCATAGTAGTACTATCGATGGACACATCGTTGTATCTACCGTACTCCGCTAGGATGACCTCCATTGATCTGGGACCAATGATACTGATCTGGGATCAGTGAGAGTGGTTCACACTCTGAGACTGACTTCGGGTCAGTGGAGGATGGTATGACACATCCTCAATCATTTCTTCTTCTTCATAGTTCGAGCAGAGCAGAGCAGAGTGGGGTCAAGTTGTACAGGACAGTGCATTTGATGGGTGGATAGCAGCGACGGTCTGACAGATTGCAGATGAAGTTCTCCCTAGTTGAGAGGGAGTGTTAAAATTGGCAACTAGGGCCAAACTCTATGTGGATCGCCTTATTTATGGCTTCTGATATTTTTCCTAGATTCCTCTCATGGAGAGGTGTAGGATTAATCTAAAGATCATCCGATTTCGATAAGTAATTATGGAGATATGAATTTATTTTGATTATGGACAAATTGTCAAGGTCGGCCAGCAAACTTATGTAGGTTCAGAAGCCCAACAGTCATGTCTATTCAACCTCAACGTTTGCATATAAATACAAGGAGCATTCTCCTCATTTGGACAATTCAATTCACTCATCTTCTCTCTCTCTCTCTCATACGCATAAAAGGAGCCTCTCTCTCTCTCTCTCACACATGTGTGGCTGAAAGGAAGACGTCCTAAGGAAAGGAAGAGGTAGAAAGAAGCACGCTAGGGTAGCAGGTCATCTCTTTGACCAGCGTTGACCAAGCGTTGACCTTCCAGAAGTGCGAATTGGGTGTGGTTGCCTCTCCTAGGCAGGCCGCAATTTTTGGCACGAAAATCGAGGTGATCTGACCTATGGTTTGACCGATGTTGACTGCCCTAGTTTAGAGCTACAAGTTGACTTCCGAAATTTGCAAATTGACTGAACTTTTGGGGTTGTTCAAGGGTTGTTTCTTCAGGTTGTTCGAGGACAAGTTGACCAAAAATTGACCAAGTATTTTAGAGGTCAATTTCAACTAGCTTGACCAAGTTTGACTTTTTTGATCTAGGGTTTGCTATTGCTGATATAAAATTACAGAATTCATATTTTGTACTATTTCTCTCTGTTGAACTATTGAAGATAAAAGAAGATTTGATCAAAGGGTTTCCCCACATTGGAGTTTGTCCCTGGCTAGCCACCACATCTTGTGTCTCTTGTCTTGGCTTATTTTCTGTTGAACATTTAATGTTCTATCTGCACTTTACTTAATGTATATGTGATTGCTAATCTGTGGCTAATAAGAAGAAAAATAAGTAAACTGCTCTAAGCATAGAACATACCATAATTTAACATCCCTCGCTGACTTCTTATGATTGTATGTTTGAAGGTGGGCCTCCCGACCCCGAAGGTATAGCCTTACATTGGTATAGCTGAGTAAGTTTCCTTATCTTGGGCAATTTCGGGAATGGATTGGTAGGGCGATTCGGCAAAAAGAGTGAGCTAGGTCTGTACACTTGCCTACATTGCCTGATTTTGTGGTTAGACTTGTGTCCTAATCCTGTGGGATCTCTTTTACTGGCCATTAGCTTTAGGGTTAACACTACATGAGAAATCCCAATTTTGGTTGTGTGGTCTCGCCTCCCGACACGATATACATCACTCTCTTCCACTTATTTTAGCCATATTAATCTCTTTTCCCATCCGGGTCCACATGGGTCCACTAAGTCCACATAGGGTTAGCCTCCCCCTCCCCCTGTCCACACCTTGGGTCAGGCCCGGAACGATGCCCAGAGGTTGATGCAACTAAAAAGAAAATAAAAAAGCATAATTTGGCCACTCTCAACAAGAAATTTACCACAAAATGCAAAAGATGGTCAAAACATACAAATTTAACAAGTGGGCAAAAGCCAAACATGAGTTCTACCCCTTATCCAAGGCCATCACCCTAGTTCCTATTGGGCCCTAGATGAGCCCCTTCCATCATTAAGGAACCCATGATTGTCCCAACCCTTGGAGAGCGATGAACTGCCCCAACTTAAGGGGGTGTCCACTGCTATATATTACACAACATGCTCTCATCCCCTGGAACCCCGAGCAGTTATGAAAAAAAATCAATCAAAGGCAAAAGGCATATGAAGAAACGTTGAACACAAAGGATGGGGTAACTCATGTACCACGATCTTCTCCCTCCTACACTCATACCCAAGTGTGGGCTTCCCCTATTATAGATACTCGTACGATGACATGCGGTCTGGATGATTCCCATGGTCCCCACTCCATTCAATTACTTTATCATTTGCCACCTACAACTTGAGGGATATACCATGGACATGTCACCCCCTTTAAAGGATGAAACCACCTAATAGGTTCCTTGATTAACCCCCTTATTGAGCTTGGAGACACTTGTACATGCCAAAGCCCACTATGGCAGGGCATGCCACCACGAAGTGCACCATTGGTTCCATGACTTGTAATCTGCTTTATTTGATTATTCTGATGATTTGTTGTATTGGAGAGCAAGGGGACGCATTGGATCTTATGTAGGATTGTACGTGGGTCTACATTTTGGGCTTGGTCTCCCTATACGGGGTCCTAGCCCTCCAAGGGCCACATTGGCACTTATAGGGTGAGCATTGAGAGCCATGGGCCTCCACCATAGCAAAGAGTACTTCACGGATCCCAGCACCACTCATTGATTGCTCTTGTTGCACCTTTTGGGATAAGGGTGATGCACCTAATTCACCATGCCCACCTAGCTCCACACTTGCACCATACACTTGGTAAACAATCTGGGCTCCAAATGAGGGCTTATGACATCCTCCTAGCCCTTACAGATGGTTTATAGGCAGCTTCAATCCAATTGGAGACACATGAGGATGTCCTTTTACCCTTCGCACCCACTTGGGGGCACCACAGGGATTTGCTTGGATGACAAGGCTCCAACCCCTTGTCCACTATGTTTGAGGTCCATTTTCACATCATGGCACACTTTCGACTTCATTAGGTTGCCTTAAAGGCCCAACGACTTCCTTTATTGATCACTCGACCCTCTTGAGAGGCTTATTATTCTGTTATTGAGCTATCTTAGTGGGCTTGTCACCAAGGGATATTATTATTACACATCATTTTATCTTTGGGGCTCAATTAAGTAAAAATAGGCAAATTGAACTCCTTGTGATTGTATAAATAGAAGTGAGATAATTTATTTTCATCATCATCACTTGGATTAGTATCTCTTATGAGATTCTCGCAATTTTTGTTGGGATGAATTTTCAGAGCTTTGCTTGCACTATGATGTTTGGATTTCCACTATTGTCTTTGGAGCTTCTCTAATGTGAAGTTGATAAATGGATATATTCTCTCTCTCTCTCTCATGTAAATAAAAAATTTTATGTTATTCTCGTTATTTTACTAGTTAAGTGCATGTGTGTTGTTATCTTTATTCTTGTATGGGTTAAATGTAATGCGAAATTCTTTGAGGACCTTGAATAAGTGATTAAATTCATGTGTTGACCTTTGAGGGATTGGGTGAATGTTCCTAGAGGCACATCTTAGGTTAAAGACCTCGAAAATTTGTCTCCTTCGCAAATTTGAAGTATAAATCTCTATTGATCTAGTTGTTGCCCTTGGAGAGGCTAGCAAAGTTCAATTAGGGCTCCTTAGATCATGAAAATTCATGATCTATGTGTATCTTGATTCCATTCAGCTCAAGCAATAAGGCACTGATCCTCGTATCCCTTTGGCTGTCAAATTTACCTCTCTTTTCTTCACTTTTCCAACTTCTAGGCCTAACCCTAGAAGGTCACCTTAGGCATCAAATGAATCTCTTTGTAGCCATCCAAACACCTTGAAAATTGGTCCACTACTGCGTTGTACTTTGCTCAAGGGGTCCTCCAAATTTCAAGCAATTCCGACAATCCCGAGAAATAGCAAGCTCTAGGCACGAGACCATATCTTGCCCTAAGCTAATTTGGGTTAGTGTCCTCACTTGGGTCATTGAATTTGTATTTCAAAAGAAAATTAGTCCTTTGATCCTATTCTCCTCACCAATTAGGTCAAGCCCCTCCTTGATTGATCAATTCCACTTCCTTGACTTAATTCTGGGTCCACTTGGTCCCGTGTGGTCCCACAACTTCACAACTCCAACTCCACAAATATCACATAAAGACCAAGTCTCCATAAGGATTACCAGGCCTAGGAATCATCTTTACAAGATACATTCCCTAACCCTAGCCTTGACAATCCCCTTAGCATTTCCTAGAGTACCTATCACTTGTTTTCAAAGCAAGAAAAACATACAATTGAGTCTCTCTTACGAATAGGTCTTCGGAATTACCCTTCATTCTCTGATTGACACAACCATCATCGTGATTCCTCTAATACAGGGTCTCCTCCCATCGGCGAAAGTCTGTAAAGAGCAGGGAGCCATAGCTGAGGTGATAGTGGGCCATCGCTCCATTGTTGCCTTTGACCTAGTAGTTGCTCTGTAGGATTCCCTCCTAAGACCCCTGCTAGTTTGAGCGATAACAAGCAATATGCCACTAATTGTCCTAATCGAAAGGAGGAGCCCTGGAAGGATCATGTAGCTGCATCTGCGGACGTAGATGCTTTTTTTGCCTAGTTCAAGAAAATTTCTCAATGATTACTGGCATGGCAAGCTCAACGGACAGTAGTGTATGGTATATTGATTCAAGAGCATCCTCCCACATGACCAGGAAAAAAAAAATTATTTCAGCCACTTTAAGGAAAAGGATGTGAAGTTTCAAAATGAGCTAGGAGATGATGGTATGTATGTGCGCAGAGGAGTTGGTACTGTCAATTCTCATAGCGAGTCTAGTAATCCTCTTCATCTCAAAGATGTCCTCTATGTTCCAGGTCTGAAGCAGAATCTTGTTTCTGTAGCTACCCTAGAGGACAAGGGTTACGATGTCCTCTTCAACGAAGGTAAGGCTTACCTAGGGCATTTAGCTTCTAGATGTAAGAAGCAGATACGTGTGAGGACGAAGAATCTCTACAAGTTCCAAGTAGACACAGGTGCAATTTTGGGCAGCAAAGCAAGAAGTTCACACAATAGAGAAGTGATGGTTGAGGAGAGCAGAGTTCTGAGAGAGTCCTTAGAGCAAAAGCAGGTTACAGTACCTGAGAAGAAGCTACTCAAGATGAAGCCTTAGCCAATATCTCAGTTTGAGACTCTTCTAGTTAGCACTCGCGTTGACTGTGAAATTTCATTAATTGTAGTAACTAGAAATTATATCCTAACTTATGCAGTTTATTTGTCTTTATAAATATTGCGCCAAATAGCAATTAATTTACTACTGCAATCTTCACAAAATTAAATTCTACATCTGAGAAAATAATTCACACACAAAAGTTTGGACACCAAGACTTTTGTACAATAGTCTCTGGAAAAACCCCAATGCGGGGAAAACTAGTTTAGTAGATGAGGGTTTATATTAGAAATTCTTCTACAATTAAGACTACAATAATATGCTTGCCAAATACTAACAAAGGTCCGACAAATAATAATCTCCACTAGCAAAATAATGTGGAGGCACTAATTCTCCTTTGCAAAGCGATTGGTCTCTTCCGAGTAACTCGCATTCCTCCTAGTTATTCGCACTGCCTGCCAAAAATGTGCACTGCTCCTCCCGAAAAATTCATACATCCTCCGGAAATCACTTCTTGCAAATCGAACCGCCTCCAAAAATTTGCTAGCCCACTCTCTCTGCCTCCGGGTGATAGATTTGGCATTGACACACTGAAGCAAGCTCTCTTCTGCAACTCGCACTGGCTAATGCACACCACCGATTCGGCCTCCTCTTCTACAGATAAAATCGACCTCCTTTCTACCTCTGGAAATTGGAAATCTCTGTGAAAATCTTCTCTCGAATCCTTCTCTCAATTTTTTGTTGAAACCCTTGTTGTTATTATCTCCCTATGCTTCAACTGTGACCTTGCTATCTCTGCAACTGGGTAAGTCAAATTGCTCAAGTGTGTCTCTCCAACCCCATTAACTAACTCTTATTATCTCTCGTTGAGCAATCAATAATAATGATCTAATCACGATCAATTTCTAAGATTGTCTTGACCCCATCAAGTGCCATTTTCAGAAGTCTGTAGAGAAAAATCGATTTTCCTCTATTAATTTGATTTAATTAACCAATTTTCCTATTTTAGACTAGGTAAATTTTAGTAATTCGTCAATTAATCTAATTGAGATGTTTTCTAGCAAATCCTTTTCTAGGTCCTTTTCTAGGTATTGGAGAAAATGTGTTCCCTAGCATCATAGACACCATAGAGACTAGAACGCATATCTAATGCAACCAAAAACTAAAACTCCCTCTTATCGAGGAAGGTGTTCTCCACTACTCCCATCTTGTCCCTGAAGAAGACAACTTTGCCTCGCCCAGGGCCTTCGTGAGAATATCCATAACTTGCTACTCTTTGGGAACATATTGTTGAACTGACCCATGTTGCACGCAATCCCTGATGAAGTGGTACCTGATGTCCATATGCTTCGACCTATCATGAAACACTATATTCTCAGAGAGCCTGATGCAACTCTAATTATCATGGTAAATATTGGTCGAATCTAACCGCTGAACAAACAACCCACTAGTAACTTCCAAATCCAAACAAATTTGCATGTGGCCATCCTAGCTGCCATGTATTATTCCTCTATAGAACTCAGTGCCACGAACTTCTGCTTTCTGCTGCACCAAGAGACAACCCCTGATCCAATACTGAAGCAACACTCGTAGGTGCTTTTCCGATCCACTGCACTGTTTGCCCAGTCTGCATCTGTATATCAACATAAACTGACACCATTAGCTCGATCATACCTCAAACCATACTCAATTGTGTTGTGCAAATACCTCAAAATGTGTCTCGTTGTTGTCTAAACCCTCTTTTCTCCCACCATGAGCTGACTAAGAGCGTTGCTCGCAAAACAAATGTTTGGCCTTGTGTTGACTAGATACAAGAGTGATCTGCTGAGCTACCTATACAAGCTTGGGTCCACATCTGCATCCTCTTAAGCATCGATCTTCCTCCAATTGGTAATCATAGGCGTGGACATCGGTCTATAGTCCTGCACCTTAAACCTCTTCAAGATCTCCATAGCATATCTCCCTTGCCCAAGGAAGATCTCCCTGTCTGTCTGCCTTACCTCCAACCCTAGGAAGTAATGCATCACCCCCAAGTCCCTCATCTCAAACTCGACTGCCAAGTCCCTCTTGCAGTCCTCAATGAGGACCGATGACCCTATCAAGAAGAGATCATTCACATACAAAACTAGGATGAGTGGTTCACCCCCTACCATCAGATAATAAAGGTTAGAATATGCCTCACTCTTCATGAAGCCCATTTGCTACAAGTAGTTGTCTATCCGACCATACCATGCTCTGGGAGCTTGTTTGAGCCCATATAGTGCTCTCTTCAACCTACACGTGTGTGCCTCTCTCATGCCTCTCAAAACACTCTAGTTGTTCAATATACACCTCCTCCTCTATTACCCCATTCAAGAATGTTGTCGTGACGTCCATTTGGTGAATCTGCTATCCCATCTACATTTCTAGAGATATCGCTGCCCGAATAGATGTATATTTGGCCACTGCTATGACGATCTCCTCACAATCAATGCTTCCATTTGTGCATACCCGTTGGCAACGAGCCTTGCCTTATACTTCTCTATGTTGCCATCTGCAGCATATTTGATCTTATAGATCTATTAGGATCCAACCACTGCCTTATCCACTAGTCTAGGAACAACCTCCCATACATCGTTGATCATGATGGAATTGTACTCCACCATGGCATCTTGCCACACCTGATGTTATGCAACCTCCTCATAACTGGAAGGCTCCTTGCTGACGACCTATGTCACCTGTTGTACCTTACGAAACCAATTTCCTGGTTGTAGAGAAATTGTGCTTAAGACATTAGTAAATATTATTTACTGTCACTTATTTGTCACTTAGATATATGTTGTATTCTCAAATGAAGGAACTAGAAAACTTGGTCTTTAACCCTTAATACATATATGACAAGAACATCTCAGAATGCCATTTGTTGCTACATATAAATGATGAATGAAGAAAGCTTGAAGGAGAAGTTAAAGATAATATGTTGCTTAACACAAAACCTACTATCCTTCACTTAGAAGAATTATGAAAATGAGAATTGAATCATAGACAATATGCTGCTTAACACAGAAACTACTATCTGCGACCCTTGGAGAAGTTAAAGATAATATGTTACCTTAACAGAAACTATTATCTATAACTTAGAAAGGAAGGGGAAAACTTCAAGTCTAGGAGCGCTCTTTTAAGGACTTTTAACTTTATCTACAGAAGCAAATAAAGACCTGCAGCTTCATTACTACACTTGAAAGAAGGTTACAAAATTACACCCAACAATTCATGGAAACTTTTGATTCCTTCATTAATCAACAGTTATATCAGGAATACAGTGGCCTAGTCTTCGGGTTCTCCAAAATTCCAACAATAACCTTTACAATTCCCTTTTCGGGCTTTTATCTGTTCTATCAAATCAGTTTTGGAACTGATTTATTGGAACAGCTAATAAACCGCTTTATAACAGTTATAAAATTATTTCCTATTTGAGATTATTTAACTTTATTACAAATAAAAAATTGAAACTCATAACAAATGTAAAACTACGCCAAAAGCTTAGAAAGGGGGCCGCATATATGACGAGAGTGTTCTGATTGGCGAAAACACCAATAAACCCGACCCATCACCTTTTCTTCGGATTCGGCTTTAACAATAATTTTCCCTTTATTCAGTGAAATCAACGCAAAGAGGAACTCAGAAAGAGTTAACTATGTTTCATAACCCATCAAATCCGCCCATTCAATGTTCCAATATATACAATATCGCAAGTCGCAATCGACAGAAGGGTATTACCCCGTATAAATGCTCCCACTGCAATTTACGATTGCAATTTCATCGCATCGCTTTTACTGCTTGATTGCGCCTTTTAAACTCAAATGCCTTTTAAATAATGATGAGACTCATGGAACTGGAAATGAATCAATAATGCTTCAAAAACTTATCGCGTCCGCCCTTTCACCTTTTTAATATGCCTTAATACCCTTACGGACTCGATTTGTCATAAATCTTAATTTAATAATTCAACGAGTCCAGAATCATTATCGCAGATCGCGATCAGCAAAAGAACCAAGACATATGTGTTTGGTGCTTTACGGACCCGCCGACATTATAAAACGACATATATAATATCAGGTCCGGATCGTCGTCGCAAATCGCAATTTGCGCTTTCAATTGGTGCTTGAACTCAAACCTTGCGATATTGTAGACCCGTCGAACTTATAAAGCACATCATATATAAACTATTGGGTTTGGCCATCGCATATCGTAATCGGCGTAAATCATATACATATAGCCCAGTGTTTCTTTTCTATCGAGACTTTATAACCCCTCTTAATTAATCCTTTGATTAATGTTTATTAACCCTTTGATTATGCTTTATGCCGCAT
>APFE031684114.1:177508-198692 GCA_000404065.3 Pinus taeda
ATAGATATATATAGATAGATATCCAAGCCCCATAACCTTATTACTTTGGACTTAACTCACATAAACCTCCTATCAACGCTTATTTCTATTATAAACCCTTCAAAAGGGAAATACACATAATACTCCTTTTGTCCATTCGGCTTCCACACTAACCCATTGAGGATTAGGTGTCCAATATTCCCCCCCTTAATCCGAAGGGTTATGTATGAGTCCAAGAAGAGAGCTGTAATACAAAATGTGCAAATATGCATGGCAGCACTAGGCTGAATGTGCTCTCTGAAATGTTGGTATAAAGGGCGGTGGTTTAAGGATGACCACCAACATTGGAATGCTTAGTGCAATTCTCGGAACTCTTCCAAAACTGGCAAGAAGCTGAAGTCTTCTGCTATGGGAAGTGCTTCTATTGTTTTGAAGAGGGAAACCTTCAACAAATAAAGGGAGGTCTCACCCCGCATAAAAGGGAGAACTTCAACTTGAAAAGGGAAGTCTCATTCTGTGATGGTTTAAGGATGACCAACAACTCTGGAATGCTTAGTGCAATTCCTGGAACTCTTCCAAAACTGGCAAGAAGTTGGAGTCTTCTGCTAGAGGAAGTGTTCTCAACTTTGTTCCTGGAATTCTTCCGGCACTGGCAAGAAGCTGAAGTCTTCTGCTAGAAGAAGTGTCTCAGATTACCAACTGAAGGCATGTTCACGGGCATCTTTGTCTCTGGCTACAACTCTGAAACTGGTGTGGCAGGTTGTGGCTCAAGCTCGCTTGATGTGACTTTGAAGCTTGTAGATGACCATCATTTCCCCCCTGTCAGATACAAGGTGAGATGATG
Organism: Pinus taeda; assembly: GCA_000404065.3. NCBI lineage: Eukaryota > Viridiplantae > Streptophyta > Pinopsida > Pinales > Pinaceae > Pinus > Pinus taeda. The sequence goes on from APFE031684114.1 coordinate 178,332, forward strand.
GAGAAAAGTCAACTACAAGATTGTTCAATACTCTGGAACAAGTTCTGACATGTGTTTGGAATATCTTCTTGGTTGTTGATGCCCATTGCCAAGAAGCGATCCATCCAAGATGAATCTTTGTTCTTGAAGGACGTTTGTTTCTGAAGCATCTATGTGAAGAATGGTTGGTTTTATGACAATGCTTACATAGATGAAGATCAAAACAGTGATCTTTCAAATAGCCAACTCGGTCACAGTGTTGGCATTTCACGATCTGTTGTTGTTGTTGTTGTTGTGGAAGAGGGGCAGAATCTGGAACAGTTGACAGTGAACTGCCATGAGTGAATCCAGCACTCTGAAACTGAATGGGCTTTGAGTACTCTGGAATATGAAAGGACAAGTCCTTGTCATATCCAAGACCAGTTTTGTGCTTGTTGTGGACAAACTGTTCCCAAGGTCTAATGATGGGCTTGGGAAGTGCAAACTGAGTTTCTACATCTGCATGTACAACTGCTGCTTTATTGGGTACTAAATCTGAATGAACTGTAACATTATTGTCTTGCTGTTTATGGGAGTTTGTTTCAATCTTCTGAACAAAAACAGGGTCAGAATGATGACTCCACTGTTGTAATTCTTCCTGTTGTAGCTTTGTCTCAAGCTGCAAAAACTCAATATTCTCCTGTGCATTTTGTAAACATATTTTAATATTGAATAGAGAGGTTTTGTTGATCTTAACCATCTCATCAACAGTGGAATGTATCAGAGTATTTAACAACTCTAATGCATTATCAAGTCTGGTCATTTTCTTCATTATCTTATACGTTAAATAAACTGATCACAACTATTAACCAGTGAAGAAGCAACAATCACTCACAATACAATGTCACTGCAATATCCTCCATAAATGTGCACCAAATAGCTAGTGTGCAATAACTTTATTCAATGTACATACCAGGACTTCAACTCAAAGACTTATCCTCCAACCAACAGACAACAATGATTGTAATGTACTCACAATCCTACATATGCATAACAGTTCACTCATGACCTGCATATAAAATTAAATAGAGGAACCACCAGACATCCACGAGATTAAAACAAAAGGATCCATGACCACCAGGACAAATCTTAAACTGTGGTTACACATGCTATTTTTTTTCTACTTTGCAAGTCAAGCACAACCCCCTGCCCTTAGTCGCGATGCGGAAATCAAGCACTTATTCTCAAATCCAACAGTCAACAAAAGTAGTGAACAACAACCTTAAACATAATGTGACAATGAGCTACTAAAGTCGTTGGAAGAAGAACTCAGCTTCTGAGTGCCTGGATTGTGTATACCTCTTTGCTGGTGACGGATTAGCTCGAAGCACAGTAAAATGGCTGCAATATGAGGTCTATTGATGCACAATTCTCAAGATTGTTTTTGTTGCAGATTGCTGACTCCTCTATGTGGTGATGATCCGAAATTCTGATGAATCAATAAACGCTTATACCCCACTATCTAATGCTTCTTCAACGCTCATGTGCAAAATAAGAACAAGGAACCAATCCTTCGTGAGAAGACTTGGTCACAAAAGCTAGAACAAATACAAAACGTTAACTCTTTCCTTTTGGGATGAAATCTTCATCCTTCACTGAAGTCCGCTGGAAGTTAGTTTCCTCTTGCAAAACAAATAATGCAAGTCCGAGTGACTTCCAACTGCTACCGCAATGATACCAACATATCAAATATGCTACCATAGAGATGCATCATTGAGCGTAATTTCATTTCCAGTTCTTAAAATGAGTAGCACAGAAAACTATGTGTGGTTTGAGTAATGATTGATTTCTATAAGCATTCTTTGAGAACTTTAAGGTTTGACTCCACTCAGAAAGAGACAACTACCATAAGCAAGATGTGCTAGCACAAAATGAAGAATGCTCTCCAATATATTTTGAAATGAGTTTACTGAACTCTATTGATCTATGAATATTAGACAAATGAGGAAGTAATAAGACAGATAAGGACCACAACAATGAGAATGCCTCGTAATTCTCCATCCATCAAGGTTTGCACCCCAAGAACACTTTCTTAAGCTGTAAAGATGATATCAACCAATCATACTTTCTTCACGCTTCAATGACGTTGGCTGATATATCTCTCAAGTTGCAAAATTATTACAGTCACTCCAAATTATTTGAGGCCTGATATTGAGCATGGTGACTTCTCTGACGAGGAAGACGACATTATTTGCACCCTCTATACCAGCATTGGAAGCAGATGATCTATCATTGCAACCCAGTTGCCATGGCGAACAGAAAACGACATAAAGAACTACTGGAACACACGGCTAAAGAGAAAATTGCTTGCAAAATGCAGCAAGGACAACAATAATCAGCAAATCCGGCGCCTACTGGCAAAAGAAGCAGCTAAAGGGTGGTTGCGGCAAGCAGACTCTTATTCCTTATTCATACTGTCCTCTCACAAAAGTTCTGGAACCCGTTCCGCAGTTCACTTCAAATAAATTTTCCGTCCCGGGCGATGAACGTGGCATTTACATGTTGGAGATGTCGGAAATGTTTGTTATATCAAACTCAAAAGGAATACAAGAATCAAACCCTAATGCGAATTCAGTTTCCGTCGTCGAGAAAGCAGGAGCAGCATTGGATAGTTCAACGCATGTCAGGCCAACGTTATAATGTAATGAGCAGTGTGATAATGTTATGAGCAGCGTAGTTGACAGGGCACACTGACACATACAGAGGGACAGTCCCGCCTCCATGGAAACCGAAGATACAGTGATAGGCATGTAATGGAATGAACATTTTTTTAGCTAATCCTGGAACCTTCAGATCACCAGGCACAAGGACATTCAAAACGTTTAGAATTCCTTTAACAAGCATATAGAGACACAACGCAGGGAAAATCGACAAACGTTTTGTATTCCCGTGAATTTCGCTTAGACTTCAAGCTCAACGCCAACGCATGAATTAATCAACCAGCAATATCACTGCACTGAGAGTTCACGACCCACATAACATTAATGGTCAATGCATAGGTCGGTGAAAGAAACACAACAAAAGGCCACAAGAAAACAGTGATTCAAATATGAGCAGGGGCAGAATTCGCCCGCTCTGATACCATGTTAAACACACATGGGCAGCAGAGGAATATGAAAGATAAAACATGCAAGTACGATTTTTATTAACAAATGATTTACATTTATAGTACATGTTGTGACCTTTGGGTTTCACATCCCAAGGTCTCTTGGACTCCTTTTGTCCATTCGGCTTCCACACTAACCCATTGAGGATTAGGTGTCCAACAGTTTTCATTATCATATTGTTGCTGTCACAAAATTTTTCTTACTACTCTCCTAAAAACTAATTTCTGAAAAATTAAGTACTCTGTCATGGAATTGTGATAAAATGCATATCTTTTGTTTCATAAACTGAGTATTTTTCAAGCATCTGATATTAATTTGTGAACACATTTTTGTTCTCTTTGAGTTATAATTGTATCAGAAAGATTTGAAATAAGCTTGTGGTTTAATTATAATATTTTCAGGGGTTTATTTTTAAGTCTTCATCCAGTAAAGTGAATATTTCATTTGGGTAGTTGAGAGCTTTTGCGACGCAAGTGTTTCTAATCCTCGAGTCTAACTTCATCCCATCATTTGGTGCATTCGCATATGAGTTAGTTCTACATAACTAAAATTTACTTCCAAGCATAAACTTGGTCGATAGAGAGATAGGTATCCATCCATCTTTGCTTGAGAAGTCTGCTTTTAATAGTACTTAAAACGGTGACCTTGCAGTCATCAGAGCTACAGCGCTCTGCAGCACCGGAGGCACTAAGTATAGTAGATTTTCAGGAGAGGTATCATTAATCACACCTTAGTGTGCTTCACCTTATCTTCTTTCTGCCAATTACTACGAAATTAGGCTCAATATAGAAAAGATTGAAGGGCTAAAACTTAGATAGGCATTTAACTAAAATCAACCAAGATTCTTGCATCTCATATTAGCTTTAAAATCTGCACTTCATATAAGATAGTCATTCATCCAACCAGTAGTTGCAAATCAATAACTTGGTCCAAAATTTCCTATCAAGATAGTTGACTCCATAAGGCACTGACATCCATTGCTTAAAATCTAATAAAATCCTATAAATCTTGCTAAATCTAAATCAAGTACTTGGTCGCTTCACTATTTCTCCCGAACAGGCTAGTTTCCAACTAGTTCTCATGCGTTCCATTTTCGTAGGGTCTAGCCCCCTTAGCCTGTTGTACGGAGACACCTTAAACAGAGAGATTGGGGATCAAGGTGACAGCCCCCGATCTGAGTCGTTGTCCCGGTGCCTAGACATTATGTGCGACAACAAGTGGATTTGACTTGTTGATCAATGCTAGGATTAGCAAGCAGACTTGTATTGTGAGTTGAGTTATTGATTAAGTTAGGGTTTTGAGCTATGTGTACAACTAAGTCACTTGACACGGGGACACGGGACACGAAAGACACGAGGATTCGAGTGTCGAACACAGACACGTTGACCTCTCGGAACAAGACACGTTAGAACACGTTTTATATTATTTTATTAATATATTATATATATATATATATATATTAAAAATTAGATATTTCTTACACAAATTCTCAATCATGATACAAATTCATTAATTCAAACATAGATCTTCATCTAGATGTAAGTTTTACAAAGGAACATTATGCATACAAATACAATTGTGACATGATACATATTCATCAATGATCCAATAGGAGAAAGACAAGATATTGTAGTTTTCTCATTAAGTGATCAAAATCAAAATGTGTTACATAGGTAGTAACGATGCCAATGGCAAATAGAAATATCAAATACAAAACAACTACAAGCCTCAAGGCCGTAGGCAACTCATGAGTCATCAGTCCTCATCATCAAAATCAGCATCATTGTTCTCACCATCATTGTCACCACTGGTCTCCTCTGTTGCATCCTCCTCCTCTATATCCAATGTCATCTTTGCATCTGTTGGTGTGGAGGATGACCCCTCTATAGTATCACCATCATCAAAGTGACAGGCTCTAGCACTGGCTCATTAAGATCCAAGTTCACCAATGTCAACTCAACACTGTTGTACAAACCCATATCATCAGGAAAGACATCCCACATCTTTGTCTTTCCCTTCAACCACGCATCCCGGTGCTTGTAAAATAAACGAAGGTTAGTGTGCACATACACCATTGTCTCTGCCTTCGACTGCTCAAACCTGCTCTTCTTAACACTACACAGTCCCATATGTGCTCCAATTCCTCTCACAACAAGGGGATGAAGTTGCCTGAGAGAGGAACCTCATGCTTAATTGTTGTAGAGGAGGGCTTGTTGCCCACAAAGAATAGGGCTTCTTAGCCCCCCTGTCTCTAATCACATCATATCCTGCAAATCGACCAGTGCCAGTGGAAAACTCTGCAAAGGCATCCTCCACCCATCAAAGGATGCTCTATCATGAAAAATCCACCTCAATGCATCTTTCCTCCCGTGTGAAATTTCACCATCCATGTGAGGAGGGAACCTGCGGAAAGGTCCACCATTCAGCGACTCATGGTTCTAGTATTTTGGGTTCAATGAGTGAGCCAAACAATGTAAAGGTGTGCAATTCTTGTCCCATCTGCTGACAAGAATATCCTGTATGGTGGTGAAGAAGGCCTCTAATAATGTCTCATACTCAGGGCACTCACTCTGTAAAATAACGCTCCTCACGGACTCAATCCTGGAATCCCATCCCTCATAAACCTCTCCTAGGATGGGTTGGTCTGTATATGCAAATCGAAGCAAAGAAATAATAGGGTCCATGATATGAATAAGTAGATCTACTCTCTCCCACCAAGCATCATCTAACATTGTGTCCTTCACTCTTTTTGAGGTTGCTTGATCTGTCTTTTCTAAAAGGACCAAATCTCTGAAATAACCATGGCCCTAGGAGCGGTCTTGACCTCCCTGAAGCTCTTCAACATGATGAATGAAGAGGCAAACTGTGTATCCGCAATCTTCAATTATAATATATTGGTGTACTCCTTGTAGATAGTGAGGGTATTTGTATGATTTTGTACAAAGTTGCGTATATGTCGTGCATCCTCAATAATGCTTCCAATCCAAAGCACATCAAAAGAAATAGATGTGAGTGCTAAATTCAAATAATGGACAATGCAGGGTACCCAAAATACTTGTGGATATTTAGCTTCCACAATCATGCTAGCAGCCTGGCAAACAAGTGCATTATCTATAATGATTTGCACACAAGAATAAACAGCTACATCTTCAATAACTTTAATAAACAACTCACCCATATATTGTGCATCCTTGTATTGTCCAAGTGCATCCACTGATTTCAAGAAAACTGTACCATTCAAGGAAGACATCATGAAGTTGATAAGTGGATATCGTGTTGGATCTGTCCATCCATTAAAAACAATCCTAACCCTAAATGTTGGCTATGTTGATTTAATAGGCTCAAGCATTTTGTCCACCTCTTTCTTTGCCTTCATCAACAATGTGGTTCTAAGCTTCTCTGACCCAGGAGGCACATAGCCAGATGCAACCCCTTGAGTTAGAGTAGCACATCTCAATAAATAAAGGTGAGTGTGCAACTTTAAAGCATATGAAGTTCTGGTAAAAAAAAAATGCAATGGTGAGATCAAACTCTTCCCGTTTCTCTTTTTGAAAAATCTTGTCCATTGGACCGACCAAGTGCCATTGCCTTTCTTTTTGTTGCTTGCCCCCACAAAAAATCTCAAATGGAAATTTGTTGTTGCTTTTCCTCAAGAATGGAAGGGGATCAACAGTCTTGTTTTTTGGATATTGCAACCACCTTTACCATACCAACATTGGCCTCTTTTTCCATTTCTTTCCTCTTAGCTAAAGACACCTGTGTACATGTTGCAATTCCACAACTTGGTAAACCCAACAAATGAGCTTTCACATAGTAATATGTGCTCATGAAATGATTACTGCAATAGTTGCATTTCCAAGCAACATTGCCTCCTCCCTTCATCTTGTTGTTTGGCCCTTGCTCTCTTGTGACATATTTACACATGGGATATTGTTATCTTGAGGTTTTTGTCTTCCCTCAACATTTGAAGTTGTTGTTGCAACCCCACTTCCAATAGAGGGAAGACTTGAAGACCCTAATGAAATTGGAAAAGGAGGGGCATCTCCAATGGGAACCTTCTTCCCCTTCTTTTGCCCTTTCCCCATTTCCCTAGATTGAGCAATGCATGTTGTCAAAAAATAAAGAAAAATTGCAAAAATTTGTAAAAGAAATGCACATGCAAACTATTGCATTAAAAATGAAAGAAAACTGAGACAAAATATACTTACCTGTTGCTTAAATCGCCTCCAAAATGCTCCCACACCCTTTTCTCTTTGCTCTCACACACCCACAGCAAGAGAAAATGAGTATTGTGATGTTAGAATGGCCCAAATCGGCCTTTTATGGCCACGTAGAGGCAAAAAGGCAGGACAAGTGTCCCAGAATAGGGACACGCTAGGACAATAACCGAAGGACACATGTCCCACTGAATCGTGTCTGATTCGCCCGATTCGAGACACGTGAGGGTTGAGGAACGAATCTGATTTTATAGGTGGACAGTGTCAGGGTTATGTCGGCGCTTATACTGTTGAGTGGTTGATAACGTATTTATGATGAGCATAAACAAATTTGATGATTGGACATATATTGTTTTGCAATTTGTTGAGGTCTATTGTGTAATGACCCATCTTGAATTAAAGGGAACATAGGGATATTAGCATGCACACGAGACATGGCTACATATGCATGCATCACCTGCACTGCACTATTATATATATTAGTTAATATTGAAAAATGTCCATATTTATGGTAACAAATTAACTATTGAAGTGAATACCTAACTCACAAGAATATAGTAGGGTACTTGATATATGTACCACCACCATATGATATATATAATTCTACTATATAAAACTAAAGATAAATGCAATGTAGTGAACTCGCCACAAAGGAATTATGTACCCTACTACATACAAAGGAACTATACAAAAAGGAATTATGTACAAAAGAATTATAATATATATATTATTCTAACAAAAGAAATTACGTATTCTATAAAATTAAAGGAAAGTAATATATATAATAAAGGGAAATATATATATTATATATATATATATATATTATTTGAATATAATAAAAAGAAGTATATATAAAACCATAATACTATGAAAATAATTTGATTTAAACGAAAAAAGGGAAACATAATATTATGATAAAGGAGATACACTATAAATAAAAGCGCATTGTCAGCAAATCGAGAGGAGAGAAGGCGTTGACTACCTCTACAATTTTTGAGCTTATCAAATTAAAAATGGTGGAAAAATGGGGAAGTGGTGGAGTAATCTCTTGAGCATAAAAGGAGAAAAGCATTGCAAAAACAAGGGGAGAAAATTTTGTACAGAGAGAGGCAGAGGAGGAACTTACAAGAGAAAGACACAGAGAGGCATTGAGTAGTTGTTCTTGAAGCTTTTGGGCACGGGGGCCAAATTACTTCAAATTTGAAGCATTTTGGAGTCAAGTACCGAGATTGTACCCAATTTGGCTAGGAGGGTTTTGGTTTTTTGGTAACGGGAGCAGGAACTGGAGCAAATCATAAGCATCTTCAACCACAGAAACCCCAGGTAAGTACTCAACATCAAATGGATAAATTTTGATATTCTAAATGGTTATATCTTGTTAAAAATTTCAAATTTAAGGCTTTACAAACTCGTCTCAGAGCCAGGTTTCAAACTCTTCGGACCTCATAGGCCCTACTCAATAAGATTTAGATTTAAAGCCAGTTAACTGTGATGAAATTTAATCCATTATTCATGAAACCTCCGTGGTTGGACATAATTATGTAGTTACAGTGATCTTTTGTGGTTTTAGCCCAGAATTTTGTGTCCAATGTCCCATTAACCTTAAATCCTCGCTTAAAATAACTACGGCCTTCGGTGGGGTTTTCGATGGATGTAGATGTGACGGCGTCATTTGTCTCGTTGAATTGTTATAATAATTGTGTCAACATGAGCAACCCACATTGGACATACAAAATGTTTGATAGGCATGTATTATTAAATTTTAAATATTGAATTAACAACAGCCGAAACTTAAGGAATTATTTTATAGGCCCTCCTGCATTTGTATGCACTGACTCGTGGACAATCAAGTTTGAAGCACAGAAATTTCAAAAATAGAAATTTGTATTTCAGTTAAATTTAATAGAAATATGATTACATGTAAAAATATTATTGCTAATTTGAAGTAGCATCGGATGTTCTCTAACCATGAAAATTGGTGGAGAGGCTAAAGCACATGAGATCTACAAGACCTAGAAATGGTTTGGACAAATTGTACCCGGTTTGGAAGATATTGAAATAAATAATATTTTTAAAGGAGTTCCTAAATCTAAACTTAGGAAAAATAAAATATTAATGGGTATTAATATAAAACAAGGTTAGAAGGTTCCAAAAGTCATGGATCAAGCCCAATCTAATGTTAGTCGTTGATTACAGATTTAATCTCAATCATTGAAAGACCAACGAGGAAAGTATAAGAGGAGGCTTGAGGGTCAATTGGAGAATACACCAAATTATTCAATCATTCATTTTGCTAGACCGGGTTGCTAAGCAAAGTTGAATCAGTGATCAGCAGCGTGGGGCAGTGAGTACGAGGCAGAGAAGCAAGAACAATACTAGGAGAACAGCACAGAAGCAGAGAGAGCGAGAGCAGCAGTCAGTCCAAGCTACGCAAAGCCCAGAGAGACTGCGTCATCCACGCAGAGGCCAGAAGGAGTGACGCAAAGGCTCCCAGAGGTTGCGCAATGCCTCAGACGCCTGACGTAGAGAGTCCTGGGGCTGACGCAGGTGAGCAAGAGGCTAAGCAAGGGCCAGAAGGGCCAGCATTGAGCTTCAGTTGTGCCAGAGAGGGTTTCGTGGGGCAAGTTTTCTGAATACCTGTTTCCGGATATAGAGGTATTACTGCCGTGTATTTTTCTTTTTCGGGTGAGCCGGTTAGGCACCCAATTGTACTCAAGTAGACTGCATAATAATATAACCCTCTGAATAGCTACACCGATTTTCCCGCATTGGGTTTTTCCGGGGACAATTGTCCAAAAATAACGGTGTCACTTGTGTGCTTGTTCTCTTTCAATTGATGATATGTAGATGTTGAGACTGTACTTGTGTTTATTTTCAGTATTTACAAGGTTAAATAACTTGTTAAGTAATTAAACAAGTAGGTGAAATAAACCAGATAGTACAGGAAGAATTTCTAACGGGTTAGACTTAGAAATTCCAACAATTATCATTACCATGGTGGCAGGAGGGGGAGGGATTCTCACTAGTCCCAAAGGAATCATTGAATTTAGATATGCTTGGGGGCTTGGATGGAAGACCAACAACCAAGCAAAAGCGTATGGCTTGTTCCTAGGCCTTACCCTGGCTCAAAAGAAAGGCATAAAACAATACAGGTTTTAGGGGATTCCATGATAATTATTAGGCATATGATCTATGCTACAAAAGCTAAAAACACTACCCTGAACCAAATTCTCAAGAGATCCCAGGGATTGCTCCCTGCCTTTGATTTGGTGTCCTTCTACCATATTCTCAAAAGAAATAGCCAAGAAGCAGACAAACAGGTTAATCATGCATGCCAGTTGAGAGAAGAAAGATGCATATCAAACAAGGTTGAGAGCACAACTAACATCCCATAAGTAAATTGATGGGATACAATTTTTGTATAGTGAGAGAGGCTCAAACCATTGCAAGGAAATTAATATATTCAAGTATTGGAGACATTGTTTTCATCTTGTCTAAGGCGGTAAATTGGCCCCTCAACCCTCCCCTTTGTCCCCCCCTGTCCCATGCAACCCCTCCCATACCCTTTGCTTCCCCTCCTCCTTATTTATTCCCCCACCCCCTCCCTCCTCCGTTCTCCTTTTCTTACCCCCATAGTCCCCCTCACCCATCTGCCTCTCCATGCCATGATCTCCACCCCAGCCCACCTCATCCCCTCATCCCTTGGGCCATGTCGCATCATATCATGCGAGCCCTGGTCTGCCATGGAGCCTCGTCGCAAGACTATCCTATACCTTCATTTGCGACGTGTTTGGGTCAGTCATCCTAGTACTACACATGTTTTCAAAGGGACCTTGGCGTGCATCTTTAGTTCCCGCGCCCTCGTTCATGGGGTAAAGAGGAGCGCATCTCCTCGGGAGATTGCAAGGGTATAGGATTTTCGGAGCAAAATTTAATTTTGGTTCACAGAGAAGCCTTGTTCACTCGTGGGAGGATAATTTGGCTGCGAAGAATGGATCAGGAGCACTGTGGGGAATTAATGGAGGACGGTAGGGAAATAATGGAGACTTATCAGGATCTCAGTTGCATCATCTTCTTCGCTCAGCAAAGCATCATCGCTTAGTCCGACAGCGGCTATAAAGCGAATAACGATATGTTTTGTTCGTATGATTTAAGGATATATGTTAAGGTGGCCTCTACGAAGGCTTGGTGGCTGAAGATGAGGTCGCTAATTGTCTGTTATTAGGCCGAGTTGATGGGTTGAAATTCAAGGAGGGCTTGAGTGCAACTGAGGTTCTAAGTGCAATTGAGGGTCTAAAGGCATTTAAGAGTCTGTATGTTGATACTGGGTTGGACATCGTTATTTTACTGAAGTGGGCGGAGATTCGAATCCAGAATCTAGGAGATAATTTGCTAGTCGAACAGCAGAGGGAGGTCTGGTTGAACACAGTTGTGGGTGAGAAGGACTATAATCCTTGGGTCTGTGAGGGTGCCCTGGAGGACAGCGAGGAAAGGGTCAAGCCCACTTTGGATTTGAGTGGGAGTGACAGAAAGTTCTAGAACATTTTGGACAGCCGAAAAATGGATTCTAGTGTGCAAAGTGCAGAGGCTAGTTCCTAGTTGGGCTCCTCGGCAGTCACAAGCCAAGATCAGTGGGGTCGCGGGTGGGAACTTCTCTGGAGGGAAGGATAAATCGGCCATCATGCATCAACTGCGTGCAAGACCACTTGGAGTTGAGAGAAGGCCTGATTGAATTGCAACGCAGCATACATCAGCAACTACCAGAGAACTTGTCGATGTAGGAGAGAGCGCTGGAGAAACAAGAGCGTATACGTCAGCTGGAAGATGATGTTGATGCACTGAGGCATCAAATTGAGCAATTGAAGCTCAAAGTGGTCGAGAGCAACAAGGAAAATGAGGAGGAATCAACTAAGCAAGACCAGAAAAAAGGTTGTAAAGATATCTCAATTGGCATGGACCTTAATAGTTGTTAAGTTATGGTATGTTCTATGCTTATAACAGTTTACTTCTTTTCTCTTATTATATTCCACAGATTAGCAATCACATGTACATAAAGTAAAGTGCAGATAGATCATTAAACGATCAACATAAAACAAGCCAACACAAGAGACACAAGATGTGGCAGCTAGCTAGGGACAATCCCCACAATGTGTGGGGAAACCCTTTGATCAAATCTTCTTTTATCTTCAATAATTCAGCAGAGAGAAATAGTACAATAAATCTGATTCATATCAGCAGTAACAAACCCTAGATCAACAGCATTAGCATTAGCGGCTTCATCATCAAACTAGGGCAGACGATATCTCACAAACCGACCGTTGGATCGGCTTGATTCCACCAGCAAAAGTTGTGGCTTCCAAAGGAGGTTCATATGAACCTACAGCGCAGTTTAGATGAGGAGATCTTCTAGTCCACGCAGGTCAATCTTTACTTATGCAATTGCAACTTCAATTTCGGCAACTTCCAGCTTCAAACTAGGGCGATCAATATCTTGCAAATCGTCCATCGAATTTACTTGATTCCACCACCAAAAGTTGCGGCTTTCAGAGGAGGTTCAAATGAACCTACAATGCTATTCAGATGAGGAGATCTTCTAGTTCACGCAGGTCAATCTTTACTTCTACAGTTGCAGCTTCAGGTTCAACAGCTTCTGGCTTCACATGTGTGAGAGAGAGACCCTTTTCTGCGCAATAGAGAAGAGACTCTTTTCTGCGCAGTAGAGAGAGAGAGGTGTGATGAGATGAGTGAGTCCAAATGAGGACATGTCCTCCTATACTTATACACAACGTTGTTGTTTGAATAGATGTGACTGTTGGGCTTCTGAGCCTACATGAGTTGTAGGTCAGCTTGATAATAATTCCATAATCAAAATAAATTCATATCTCCATGAACACTTATCGGAATCGGATGATTTTTATATTAATCCTACACCTCTCGACGAGAGGAATCTAATAAACATATTATCAGCCATGAATAAGATGACCCACATGAAGCTTTGCCCTGGTTGCCAATTTTAACACTCCCTCTCAACTAGGGAGAACTTCATCTGCAATCTGTCTATTGGTCATTACTATTCATCCATCAAATGGAATGCCCTTGTATAGCCTGACCCTTTCCCTGCTCTGCTCTATTCTACCTGTTCTGCTTTGTCTTGTTCTGTCCTGTACTTTTCTGCTCTTGCATTGTTCTATTTTGCTCTGCTTTTGTCTGAACTATGAAGAAGAAGAATTGATCGAGGATGTATCATACTGACTCAAAAGTCAATCTCAGAGTGTGTACCACTGGTCCCAGACCAGTCTCAACCAACCCGAAGTCAACGTCATAGTGAGTACAACTCCACTGGTCCCAAACCAGTATCATCCTCCACTGACTCAAAGTCAGTCTCAAAGTGCATACCACTAGTCCCAGACCAATCTCAACCGACTCGAAGTCAGCTTCATAGTAAGTACCACTCCTACCACTGGTCCTAGACCAATATCACAGTCTCAGAGAGTGTACCACTGGTCCCAGACTAGTGTCAACCGACCCGAAGTCAGCGTCATAGTATGTACCACTCTCACTGGTCCCAGACCAATACTACACTGACACGAAGTCAGTCTCGGAGTATGTACCACTGGTCCCAGACCAGTCTCAACCGACCCAAAGTCAGTGTCATAGTAAGGTACAACTCCTACCACTTGTCCCAGACCAATATCATTGATCCCAGATCAATGGAGGTCATCCTAGCGTAGGGAGTACGGTAAATACAACGATGCGTCCATCAGTACTACTATGGTCCCTAACTTCATTTCCCTGCTCATTAATCAGATGGAGGTACTTCCCATGAGTCCCAGACTACATGGGTAGGATGCCTCAATAGGAGAACTAATCAATTATGTCCTCACAGGAGAACACATCAATCCTGCTACAATTGCCATGGAGAACACATCAATCCAGGCCGCCATCGAGAACACATCAATCCAGGCCTCACAGGAGAACACATCAATCTTGCTACAGTCGCCATGGAGAACACATCAATACAAGCCTCACAGAAGAACACATCAATCTTGCTACAGTCGCCATGGAGAACACATCAATCCAAGCCTCACAGGAGAACACATCAATCCTACTACAATCGCCCTGGAGAACACATCAATCCAGGCTTCAGAGGAGAACACATCAATCCTGCTACAGTGGCCATGGAGAACACATCAATCCAGGCCTCACATGAGAACACATCAATCCTACTACAGTCACCATGGAGAACACATCAATCTAGGCCTCACAGGAGAACACATCAATCCTTCTACAGTCGCCATGGAGAACACATCAATCCAAGCCTCACGGGAGAACTAATCATCCTGCTACACGAGAGCGAATCATCCTGTTCCACAAGAGAGCGAATCATCTTGTCCCACAAGAGAGCGAATCATCTTGTTCCAGTGCGCACCACCAGGGAAGGGTGAGTCACCCTGTGGTCGTATGTTGCTCCAGTAAGAACCGCAAGCCCACAAAGCTCCCAGAGCTCAATGTATGCAACATGCAAGGCCCTTGTACAAGGGTTTCTTGACGACTCCAAGTCGTTTGGGAAAATCACAGATTAGATCTTTCCTCGAGGCTTTGACAAGGTGTATCAACCTGTACATCATCTTAATGCGATGGAGCCTCCTTGCTCATTGACTTACCATATCCCAGAAGATGTCTATCTGCTGGAGCAATCGATGAATACGGGATTCCTCAATAATCGAATCCCACATTTGGTTGTTACAGAGAATCATAGTGGTATCCAATGTAAATCCAAACAGCTCACTGAAGAGCTTTTGCAACCAAACTGCCTCACACGAGGTCATGCTAGCAGCAATATATTCTGCTTCAGCAGTGCTCAAAGCCACCGACTTCTGCTCCCTGCTCATCCAGGATATCTAAGCAGATCCCAAGGTAAAACAGCACCCGGAAGTGCTCTTACGGTCCACCACACTCTCTGCCCAATTAGCATCAGTATATCCAAGTAGTCTCACATCTCCGGCAGTGTATCTTAACCCATTGTGCCATAAGGATATCTCAGAAGATTCTTGGCATCAATCCATTGAGGCTCAACCAAATATGAGCTCACAATGCTAACTGCAAAACATATGTTCGAATGGAGGTTCACCAAGAACATCAATGGGAATGAGTTTATGAAACTCAGAGGCATTTCCCAAATCTGGTCCGACATCACTACCATAAAACTTCTAAAAGTTAAGATCCTCGAGGTAGTCACAGGCTTGCAGTCCATCATACCGAATCTTTCCAATATCTTTACCACATATTTTCCTTGAGATAGGAAAATTTCCCCTGGCTTCTGCCACACTTCAAGTCCTTGGTCCTTCATTTCAAATTCAGAAGCCAACTCCCTCTTACATTTGTGAATGAGAGGGTTTGCACTTGTCAGAAAGAGGTCATCCACATACAGCACCAGTATGAGAGGCTTGTCATTTTCAACCTTAAAGTAAAGTTTAGGATCGGCTTCACTCCTAGTGAATCCCATCTTCATCAAGTAGCTATCAATCCTCTCATACCATGCTCAAGGTGCTTGCTTCAGCCCATAGAGAGCCTTCTTCAACCTGCATACATGAGATTTTCGATCATAAATCTCAAATCCTTTGGGTTGCTCCACGTAGACCTCTTCTTTGATCGAACCGTGCAAGAATGCGGTCTTGACATCCATCTAATGTAGGTTCCATCCTTGTGAAGCCGTTAGGGCTATGATCGAGCAGATGGTCGTATATCTGGCAACAGGTGCAAATATCACATCATAGTCTATACCTTCCTTCTGGGAGAAACCACGAGCAACAAAATGAGCCTTATACTTTTTCGTACTTTCATCTGCTGCATGCTTTATCTTGTAAAACCGTTTAAAAGTGACAATTGTCTTGTCCTGGGGTTTGGGAACTACTTCCTAGGCCATTCTCCATAATAGACTCATATTCTTTGGTCATAGCATCCTTAAATACTTGATCCTTGACGGCATCTGAGAATGATGGAGGCTCATTTTTTATGATCGTGCTCATGATGGTCAGGTATCCCTGATACCTGTTAGGTTTCTTACTTTCACACAAGGTTTCTCGGGGTGCAGCATGTCCTTCAGCATCATCAAGTATCCCCCTAAGCCACGAAGGCCTCTTCCTAGAAGAGGGAGGCTCAGGTGGATAAATAAGATCCATGTGTTCCTCAACATCAAGCATTGTTACATCATCTACCCATAGAGATAGTTTCCACAATCGTACGGTTCTTCCTTTTCGCCACACCATTCTGCTCAGGAGTATGTGGTGTAATAGTCTCCCTCTTAATTCCAGCCTCAGATATGCATGAGTGAACCAACTGTAATATATTAGAGGTCTTGCTTTGGCTTGAGGGGAATGGTCCCCTTTTGAGCTTTCCTTCCGCACATCATGGGCATACACCTTCTTTCTCTACTCAGAATTCGGGCATCCCTGTCACCATTTCTCTTACATCGGGTAGAGCTTTATAATGAAGGTTGGCAAACCTCCGATGCCAAAGTTCAGACTAAGGAGATGTGTCATAAGATATGACACCTAGCAGACTTCCATCGACCTGATATAATGAATCAACACGAAACCCAAGGGTAAAGGCATCTCTAACATTATTTTTCCATAGACAAACCTTGTCATAGCTGAAGGTTACCTTGTAACCTTTGTCTTCCATTGCCGAGATGGACACCAGGTTCTTTTTTAAGTCAGGTGCATTTAATACATCCTGGAATTTCTAACCTTCTTGAATGGTTGTCCTCTTCCTTGATTCCCAACTCTCCTCTTACCTTTGCTATTGAATTTGTCATTCCTTTGATTGCCATCAGAGGGATTTTGATCATCGTCCCGGTGTGAGTCTTTTCCATTAGGGCACTCCCTTGCATAGTGACCTGCTTTATCGCAAATCTAACATCATCCTTTTCTTCCATCCTTAGGTCCAGCCTTTCCTTTTGATTTAGTCCCGAAATTATTTATTTTCTTACCATGAGAAGAAAAGGCAGCAGGAGGACCTTTAGGCATGGGCATTTCTTGCTCTTCTACCCTTGTTTCTTCTTGAATGCATCTAGCCATTAATTCCTCGAAACCAAGAATTACATTATTGCTCAAAAGAGTAGTCTTGAACACATACCATTCGGATGGTAATCCTCCAAGAGTCGTGAGTGCCATTTCCCTGTCAGTAATAGCCTCTCCAATAGATAGGAGATTGTTCCTGATTTCGGTGATCCTTAAGAAGTATGCTTGCATACTCTCATCTTTACCCTTCTTAATTTCCTTCAGCATATTTCTAAGAAACAAAACTTGATTTGCATCATTTACTTTAAATAAACTCACTAGTCTATCGTAGACTTCCTTGGAGGTGTCCAGTTCAGAGATGTAGGCCACCAAGTGCTTGCCGATAGAGTCCCGGATGATCTTCTTTGTTTTGATTTCTCCGTTTTTTCATTTGTTCGAGGCAGCAACAGATGCATTTGATGGAGGCTCAACAATATTGCCTCTTACATAGTCCAGCACTCCTTGATTTTCTAGGGTTAGATCGATAGACATCTTCCATCCGTTATAGTCAGCTTTCTCACCGAGCTTATCTTCGGCAGGAAAGAGTGTTGAGGACCCCATAGTTCTTTTAGGATAGCCTTGCCAATCTTCTCTTCGGTGATTGCTCTTGCTCTTACTCGGGCTTTGTCTTCACCTCAACTCTGAAACCATGTTAAGTTATGGTATGTTCTATGCTTATAACAGTTTACTTCTTTTTTCTTATTATATTCCACAGATTAGCAATCACATGTACATAAAGTAAAGTGCAAATAGAACATTAAACAATTGACAGCAAACAAGCCAAGACAAGAGACACAAGATGTGGCGGCTAGCCAGGGACAAACCCCACAAAGTGTGGAGAAACCCTTTGATCAAATCTTCTTTTATATTCAATAATTCAGCAGAGAAATAGTACAATAAATCTTATTTATATCAGCAGTAACAAACCCTAGATCAACAGCATTAGCATTAGCGGCTTCATCATCAAACTAGGGCAAACGATATCTCACAAACCGACCGTTGGATTGGCTTGATTCCACCACCAAAAGTTGTGGCTTCCAGAGGAGGTTCAGATGAACCTACAACGCAGTTTAGATGAGGAGATCTTCTAGTCCACACAGGTCAATCTTTACTTCTGCAGTTGCAGCTTTAGTTTCGGCAGCTTCCGGCTTCAAATTAGGGCAGTGGATATCTTGCAGGCCGTCCGTCGGATTGACTTGATTCCACCACCAAAAGTTGCGGCTTGCAGAGGAGGTTCAGATGAACCTACAATGCAATTCAAATGAGATCTTCTAGTCCACACAGGTCAATCTTTACTTCTGCAGTTGTAGCTTCAGGTTCAACAGTTTCCGACTTCACATGTGTGAGAGAAAGACCCTTTTCTGCGCAGTAGAGAAGAGACGCTTTTCTGCACACTAGAGAGAGAGAGATGTGATGAGATGAGTGAGTCCAAATGAGGAAAAGTCCTCCTATATTTATACACAACGTTGGTGTTTGAATAGATGTGACTGTTGGGCTTCTGAGCCTACATGAGTTGTAGGTCAGCTTGATAATAATTCCATAATCAAAATAAATTCATATCTCCATGAATACTTATCGGAATCGGATGATCTTTATATCAATCCTACACCTCTCGACCAGAGGAATCTAATAAAAATATTATTAGCCATGAATAAGATGACCCACATGGAGTTTTGCCCTGGTTTCCAATCTTAACAATAGTCCAGCGCTAATCGATATCTACCTTTCATATGTTTTTTCTCACAGTTTTTAAATGATGCATTGTAAATGTAAATAACTTCTATTTCAATCTTGTCGAATTTATAGTTGTAAAAGCTTCGGAATGGGGAATTTGGTGGGCAGATCAAATACAGTCTAAATAGTGGGTTTCCAAAACAAAAGGAACATTATCAGCGCTTTGAAGGCTTGGAAAAATCTATGTAAAATCCCGGTTTTGTTTGGGAACGGGGGCGATATATTTTATATAAAAATCTACTCATTCTGGTTTCAAAAGAATATATATTATCATTACCATTCGATTTTTCTATTTCACGATGATTCCATAAATGTCATTTATTGTCGCTTGTATATATTTAATTGCTAGACAAACATTGACATTGATATGTGTTTTATTTTTATTATTTTAAATCAAAGATAGGGTTGACAGAGTAACCGACATTAGCGATAACTCTTTATAGGGCACTTCTTACACAGGCATTTCTCACGCTATTTGTTATGTGAATATCAGTGTTTTGCATATATAGGTCTCTCGATATAACGTATCACCATCATATATTTGTTCTATGGTATGAGCAACACATCAACAATATGTATAGATGTCCATGTGGCTCAATACCAAAACCCAAGGCACAACATAACAACATCGTATGAACACCGACCTTCGCAAACCGCGCTTGCCCTCAGCAGGGAGAAGTTCTTTTAGAGGGAGATTTCAATGCTAGAACAACAAATAATGAAGCTAGCATCCTTTGTTGCAAAGAGGATAACAATCCTATTTGGCTCACTGAAGAGGAGAATCCCCAATGGGTGAGGTGTTCAGAACATAACAAAGTTAGCAATCATTTCGGAGATGAGTTGCTTACACTATGTGGGGCTTTCAACTTAATTATTTGCAATGGTCTAGATAGATGGAAAAGGTACGGGAACTTCACTTGCAACACATACAATGGGGCAAGTGTCATTCACTATGTGATTTGTTCACAAAGCTTAATAGAAAAGATAGATGAAGTTAGCATTGGAGAGCATATTTGGGACTTAAAATCAGACCATAACCCAATTTTTATAAGGTTATTGTTAGCTCCAGTGTTGATAATATCGTTATCGGGAAAATATCGGCGAGGGTCCAGAAAATATCTTATCGGCAATATCGGCAAAAATATCGGCAAAATATCGGCAAATATCGGCAAGCATAAAAAATGCATAATATATTCATTTTTTTCATATTTTTAAACATATAAA
>APFE031684114.1:198712-213706 GCA_000404065.3 Pinus taeda
ACGAATGGCCTCCTTGGCCCTATCCATGCCCTCATACAAATAAGCCATTGCAGGCTTCTCTCCATCCACCAATCTAAAAACCTTTACTATAGGTTCGCTAACTGCACATGCTTCTTCTACTCCATGCCAAAATGTCTCAGAGTACACCATTTTTTCAATGGCTTTCCCTTCAGGTCTCCTGTTGTATCTAGAATTACGCCAATTATCAGACACAAACATTTGCTTCAACTCGAACTGACATCGAAGCAAAGACTGAAGAGTAATAAAGGTTGTGGCAAAACGTGTGATGGCAGGACGCCGCAACTCCTTGTTTTTAGTGTACCTCCTCATAAGGCTAAGAACAGAAGCATGGTTATAAATAAACTTGGGGATGCTCCTAGCCATATCAACTGCCTTCTTGATGAAGGAGAGTTTTCCCATATCCTCAAGCAACAAATCAAGACAATGCGCTACACATGGAGTCCAGAACAATGTGGGATGCCTCTCCATAAGCATTCTGCCGGCAGACACATAACTAGCTGCATTGTCTGTTATGACTTGCACCACATTCTGCTCACCAATCTCCCGAATGAACCCATCTAACAACTCACATATCGTTGCTGCATCTTTGATATGTTCTGATGCATCCAACGATTTAATAAACATGGTACCTTTGGGACAATGTACCAAGAAATTTAGAAGGGTCCTACCCTTCCTATCTGTCCAACCATCGGACATCACTGTGCATCCAGTGGCTTCCCATGTCTTTTTTCAACTCCGCCAATCTAGAGTTGATGTCCTGTTTTTCTGCTTGAAGAATTGGCCCCCGCAACTCCTCATATGTGGCACTTTTGTACCCTGGGCCCACAACAGCAATAGCATCACACATTGGCTGCCAATATGGATTGGTTTTTGTGATGGTGAGAGGTAAGTCACTCCAAAAAATAACCCTCCCCATGAGTCTATCTGCTTCTTGCTTCTCCTTCTTTTTATAAAGCGATTTTATGCCAGGTTGTGCTCCAGGTCCTGTTCGTGGAACAAAAAATGATGACCTTGCACTTACACTAGGAGTACCATGTGATGGTGTGTCAGTTGTGGAGCCCCTCCCACTAGGCCCAAATCCAGTATCCTCAACACCAAAATCAGGAGAAGGTATCCCGAAAGATCTACCTGCACGTTCAGCTTTGTTTCTTTCCGCCTCTTCCTTCTTTCTGTCCTTTTCTTCAATTGCCTCAAGAGCTTTTCGTACAAGCTCCGGACTAGAAACTGTACAAAGCCCAACATCATGTCCAGGCAGTTTAGCGAGATGGTATTTCAATCGCGTAACCCTGCCTGTCATCGTAGCCCCACACAATTTGCATGATAGATTTGCCCGACTCACACTATCAGGGGTCCCATACTCCCAAAATGGGTCAAGGCTTTTCGGCTATTGTAATTGTAGTGGCTAACTCAAAAGGAAACCTATAGCACCAAAAAAAAATGTAATTAGTAACTTATAAATATAAAATTAAATTATAATTTTTATTTTTATTATTATATTAATTTATTATTATAAAAAGAATTAATATATAAATTAAAAAAGCATAGAATAAGATTATTACCAAAGAGATTTACTTCTAATTTATCAATGATTCAATATCATACTCACTTCATAATATCATATTATACTTATTAACCCCTGTCAAAACAAGATTCTAACAATCTATTTAAAATTAGACTGTTATTATTTTATCTTTGATTTTAGTAAAACGGAAAACCCAATATAAAATTTAGAAATAAATATCATATTTTTATTATAATTAAAAAAATTGATTTGCAAACAATTCATAGCAAAAAATTTGATATGTAATTTCAGCTTTAATGTCATATTTCCCAATCTCATCGATAAACTGTCTGCGACTCTGCCATAATAATATATGTACATGATTTTGTATGCAATGTGCATCAACCTTAATCTCGACATTTCAGACCTAACCTAAGGTGACATTGTGGACCGTGGTAACTGAAGGCGGATGGTACGTGGACACGACCAAGAGTGGAAGCGACAAAACTGGATATTGCTGCCCCGGATATGTCTTAAAGTTATCAGTGATCACAGTGAGAAGGTGTCGGGACTCGGTGCCACCACAGAAATTTCAAATGAAAACTTATAAGTTATGACAGTGATAAGAATCGGGTCTCGGGACTCACTTGTGCAATTTCGAACTCGGGGAGAATGTTGACGGTTGAACCCGTGGGCCGTCGAATCCACCTGCAGATAGAGTGGCGTGGGCACCGGAGAGCGTGGCGTGGGCTGGCCGCTGGAGAGTCGTGGCGTCACGGCGTGGGCACCGGCAGAGTGCGCAGGTAAACACCGAAGTTCGAACAGTGGAATGAAACCCTCGGTCGGTGAATAATGAAATGAAAAACCACAATTTTACAAATACAAACGACCTCGCATATTTATAATAACCCGGCGATAATTTCCCGAACAGCGCGATATTTGCCGATTTTTCGCCGATTTTTCGGTTTTCGCACGCGATTTTTAAAACAACAAAATATCGCGATATTTTTGAGCCGATATATCGTCCTCCCGAAAATCGCGCGATATTTGCCGATATCGCCGAATTATCGGCAATATTATCTTCACTGGTTAGCTCTGCTATATTCTACAGCTTTTGATGGGTAAAAACAGGTTTGGCAGTGCTGGTTATGCTTTCAGAGAGGTTCGCAGCAGTTCATTTTATCCTTCGCCCTTCATTTGCTTTTTACCCTTATAACTTCCGCTACCCCTGTTTTCCTCCACTTTGCCTCCAAAACCCTGTAAACCCCTTTTCGGCCAAGCCCATCAGCGCTAAAGTTTAAATCCATATAACCGTGCTTTCGCAAAAAGGTCCCCAGCCTGCAACCTTCTCTGTCATATCAGTCTTGTTAAACCCCGTACAGTTCTCCACCGGCCGATCATTTCCCGTGGGATCCAGCAGTATTTGCTGCTCTCGCTCCCGTAAGCTGCACGTTTGATAGTCAGCAGGGAAAGTGTTTTCCCGCCTATTACATCCGCCATGTGTCGCCCTTTTGTTGCATCGCTTCCTCACATATGTATACCACCCACTCCGAAAAGCAGTGCGGGGAATACTGCTTACCGCCATCTCGTACGTCCCCCGCTCATTAACGATCGCACATCTCCGATGCTTGATCGTCGTCGGATCTGTCTGACCATGATTTGACGGCCCACGTTTCTCCATCCGCCTGTTCTCCCGATACCCACTATAAGTCAATCACCGCCTTTCATCTGTTTCATCCAACGGCCTGCGATCGTCTTTCGCCTCACCTGTCCGATAATCTCTGTCGCATTGTCTTTGTCGTGGATTTGTGTAATCTGACGGTCTGCTTTGCTCCTTCGTTCACTCTGTTCACCCGCCATGAAGTTCACACTCTTTTGACTGTTTGTGTTCCCGGAGGGCAACGCGACCAACTTCCAGTGCCCGAGCAGTTATTTTCCAACAACTGTATTAAAGAACACTATGGCCGAAGAACAGGAGGACATTCCTCGAGCAGTTCACAGCATTAATCAATTATGGATCATTATTTCATAGGACATTCTACCTGTTCAGGAAGGACAGTCAAGTACCAAAAAATGTCAAATGTATTCATTAAAGCAACATATTGTAGCAGAGATTTTTATCAGATAGTTAATGTGGTTGGTGGTCCATTATGACTCCTCCACGCATAGGATAGCAAATATTTTTGTAATCAACCTCTATATATATCCAGAACTCAGAATGTAACGGGGGGATGGTTTTGGTTTTGATGTAAGGTTAAACTTCAGGAGACTGTAACTACTGTGATACTTGCAGCGTCTGGTCTTCATTTTCGGCTAATACAAGCTTCTTTTGTTGTTAATTGCTCACTTTCCACTTCTATTATGTTCTAGGTTGTGCCTGTTATGCATCTGTCTTGAATTCTTGATGTTTGGCATTAGAGGGGTTGTCATCCCACCTCTGTGTTAAAGTCTTGTTTATTTTAGTGAATGTATTATTCAGGTTTCTATTTGCTTAGTCACAGAGAGCTGTCATCCTGTCTGTGCATTATGAAACAGATTTGCAGACCTCTTTAACTGGTTGCAGTCGGCCATCACAAGGTCCTGTGCATCTGCTGGTGTGGTCAGTGTTCTCCATACCCACTTAATTCTCAAACTGTGAGTAACTGGTCGTCTAAAGCCTTGTAGTCTGGGGGTGTTCACCCATGTTTGGAGTCAAGCATAGTAGGAGTGGTTATCTGGCTTGAATATGCATCATTCCTTCCATTCATCCATTTCCAACATTGTGTTGAGTTTGTAATGTTCCCGAGCATCTCCGAGATACAACTTAAGAGAGTTTCTTGGGGTGATAATAGTTATCATGGTTAGAAGAAAGGCAGCATAGGAGGAAAACCCAATGCTCTCAACAATCACTATCAAGGGGCAAAATTCTTATAACACAAAAAATAGTACTATCTTCAAGACAATGTTAGAGAAATTAATTCAGAAGGAGAAAATTGGTTTCAAATGCTTCAACAGCCATGAGTTAACAAATATAATCCAAAGTGCACTTGAGAAGTGCAAAAGAGCAAAAAATAGGAAATCAAAATCAAATTGATTTCCTGTGAATGCTTGGTTTGATGAGGAATGCAAAATGGCAAGGAGAACCTTGAAAAAGGTAGGAAAAGAGAAGATGAATGTAAAGTTATATAAGCATATACTAAAAAGGAAAAAAGATGAGTTCATGCAAACAAGGAGAGAAGAGTTAATATATTTAAGCAAGAGTAATCCAAAGCTTTTTTGGCAAGAACTACAACCAAGGAAGAAGCAAATTGAAAATAATATTACAGCCAATCAATGGTTTGAATATGCAAGGCAACTCTATGAGAAAGAATCTGAGGCGGTGTCCCCCCTAGGATCAACACAAATTCAAAGCTCTTCACATTACAGGAGGTGGAGAATGGAATTAAGAAGCTGAAAACAAGAAAGGCAAAGGACTTGGTTGAACTTCAAGCAAAGTATCTAAAATGGGGAATGAACGCTCTTGCATCGCACATCATGAAAATATTCAACAACATTATTCAACAAGGATTCCCAAGAGACTGGACAACTAGCCTAGCAATACCCCTTTTTAAAAGTGGAGACATTAATAATCCATCCAACTACAGAACAATTATGATCAATCCTTTGTTTCCAAAGCTTTTAAGCAGCATGGTAGAAGACAAAATTAGCAAGTGGGCAAAAGTAAAAGAAAAGAGGGCAAGAAGACAAGCAGGTTTTAAGCCAAAACATTCTACAGTGGATCATGGCATCACGTTTAGACACATTGTTGAAAAGGTTTGGGAGGACAAAGAAGAAGTATTTTGCTGCTTTGTTGAATTCAAAAAAGCATTTGACACAGTCCAATGGAAGAACTTGAAATTCCTGTGCATTATAGAACCGCTGTCCATAGACTTTATGAAGAAGTGAAAGTCAAAATTAGAACCTCAGCAGGTATTTCAGAAAGCTTTAGAAGTGACATTGGATTCAAGCAAGGTTGCTCTCTATCCCCCACTCTTTTTGGTCTATATATTGATAAATTGGAAGAGTGGCTAATTTTGCAAGGTGGAGATGGTGTTCGGTTGGGGGAGTATGTAATAAAGCTTCTTTTATATGCTGATGATATTGTGTTGATTTCTAAATAGGCCCATGGACTTCAAATGCACTTATATGCCCTTGAGCATTTTTGTAGAGCAGTGGGGATGCAAGTCAATACTAGCAAGACCAAAATAATGATTTTTTCTAATAAAAGGAAGCAGAGCGAGTATACTTTCTTCTTTGAAGACAACATTCTTGAAGAAGTAAATGAGTACAAGTACCTTGAGATTGCTTTCAACAACAAACTCAATTGGGAGGAATGCAGAAAGAAGAGAATTTTAGGAGAGTGGAAAGCATTATATGCTCTTCAAAAACAGATGTAGAGAGGCAGAGTTATGGGATTGGAAAACGATTAAAGTGCTTTTTGGACTCCTAGTTTGTCCAGTGATACTATATGGGTGTGAATTGTGGGCTAGCAGCACTCCCGTCTCAAAATGGAAACAAATTGAGAAATTCCAAAAACGCTTTATCATGAGTAAGTTCAAAATAAAAAGTTCGATACCTTTTGCGATAATGTTGAGTGAAACAGGAGCAACTTCCATTGAAGCAATTGCTATGGTGTGGCTCATAAGATACCTAAAAAGAATTGAACAAATGAGAGTAGGTAGATGGCCTAATGTTATCTTCAATGAAGGCATCAGTGAAAGAAAGAAAACATACATGAAACAGAACTACACATGGATGCAAAAATGGAATATCTACCTCAATGCCTGTCCCGCAAATAGCAAGGAGCTAAAGGATTTTGTTATGGAGAAGTTTCGTAAAAAGGTATGGGGAAAAGAGTTGGGTAGAAAGAAGAAATATTACATTAAGGAATTCAACCCTACGTGTGATTTACAACAAAAAGAGTTCATTGGACCTAGCATTTCGTGGAGGGCAAAGGTTCTTATTGCTCAATTAAAGACCAACTCACATCAACTCCAGTGTGAAACAGGACGGTGGAAAAGGCCTAAAGAAGCTTGGGAAGAAAGGGTGTGTACATTTTGCACGTCTGGGGCAGTGGAATCGGAAAAACATTTCATTTTGGAATGTGATGCATTCAAAGGCATCAGAGAAAGTTATGAAAACATGTTAGCATCAGTTCCTTGGCATTGTCATTTTAGCAAGGGGATTGTTGGAAGGTTGGGTCATCTCATCATCAATTTGAATCAGAAAAGCACCGAATTGCAAAGAGCGAAAAACAAGGAACTAATGGTCTCATAGACTATTTTTAGTCTCGTGGACCTTAAAATATCATTTCATTATATTTTTTTGTGGTTCGTGGTTTGTATGGGCATTAGAGCCTTACATCCCATCCCATGGCCTCCAATCGACCAAAGAAATCGACGGCTGGAAAGAGTCACGCTATGATGTATGTTGCACCCCATCATGCATCATGATGTATGGGTGCATGGGAATGAAGCCAATAAATATTAAAAATAAATGATGCGAATTAAATAACTAATTAAATGAGGTAATGGTGGGTTGTGCCTTTTCTTTATCGTCCAATTATAACAGACTAGCCTAGAAAGTTCATGGAACCAGTCTTCACGTTATGTACGTGGCTTTCCATTTCTTCTGTGGCCCTTGTATAGTCTTCAATATATGTGTGGAGGTCAATTTCTGAAGGATTCAGGATGTCTTTTCTTGTCTTCTGGGGTTTGGCTATTGGTCGGAGCAAATCTGCTTAATTGAAGAGAATCTGGTTGAAATATTTGGTAGTCATGATAAAAATAAGTAGGAGCTTGCAACATTCATAGCCTTGTGGATACTCAACACAACAAGTTCCAATATGTTCACAAGGTCACAACCTTCCTGCAAGGTTATCAAATTAAAGTCACAGTTTATATCTTCAAAAATCTCGACTCAATCGTCTTGATATAGAGATCATATCTTGAAACTTTTGGAGACTATATGCATAGTACCTGTTTGAAGGGTGTTTATGCTTTTATTACAAACAAACTTGGAAGATTCCCATGGACAGTCATCATTTATGACCTACTTGCTTGTCATCTCTGTTATGCATTTGTCAAGGTAACTTCAACCCTATTAATATAACTCTATGGCAAATCTTGAAAGGTCAAATTCGAAAGCAGTTTGCATCACTTGAGTATTGTTGTGATTTATAATCAGTTGGTATATCACGCCTAGAATAAATCAATTTTGAGCTTGGACCTATGGTAGCAATTGCCCAAAGCTAATACGTTGAGACTCATTTGTAGGAATATTGTGCACTCATCGTAAAAAAAACATATTGTAGAGTTCCAAAGCACTACAGGCTGAATCTTGAATAATTTTGTTTGGGAATTAATGTTCTGGTGATTCGTGGAGGTTTTAAAGGCCATTCGTCCCCCTTGAATGTTTGATTTGTACATATACATTCAACCATTCTTGATTAGATATGTAGCATGCATTCATCAAAGTAGTGTCATATGGCACAACATTTTTCTGCCTAGAGAAAGAGATACGGCAAAGGATTGTATCAACTTCCTCTAAGACCTATCCAATCATTCATTAAGGCGAAGTCATCAATATTATTTGAGACTAATCTAAAAGTATCTTGTCGGCAAAATTGCTCAAATTTGAAGCTGAAAATTCATTGACCAAATCTAGATTTCACTAAGATTCAACTCCTTCCTCAAAAGCTTATACGTATGTATGCTCTCATCCCTAATCAAAGTTTTTAATACTATATCATGTTTCAATAGCATAGACACCTTGATCTAAGCATCTTGTTTATCATCTTAGTGACAAATTTGCAATTCTGTAAGGTTATCTATTTAAGGTATGATGCTACATTTACTGAAGAAACATTTATGATGAGCTTCTCAGGAAATCATGCGTGTCAAAATCCAGATTTGATTGAGATTTTCCAAGGTTAAAGAAATAAATAGTTCAAATTTAATTCATTATAACCTATAAGTTAGTGTTAGACAATAAATTTACGACTTAGTAAGGGCTAACACACCCCAAAACATTTTAGTAGATTATTGATAGATTCCAGTAACTCTCATAAATTTCATCGACTTGAAGAAGGTCCAAAAGCTAAAGTTATTTCTATGACAAATTATAGACCTGGATCAGCAATTGCAACTTTATATTTGGCCATTAGAGTTGTCAATCTCATTGGAAATTGATGTTTTCTTCAATATACCCATTAATGGTGTTGACACGCAAATAGGACAGTAATACTATTCAATTGAACTGCAAAATAAAATAAATGCATTTATATTAACATTTAAAATCAATCTTTTCACATGTTAAATATATTTTGGGATGAAAAATATATATATATATATAATAAAAGGTTAATCACCCCTTCCATAACCACAGTTAATACTAGAAAATAATAGGTAAATATCACGAAGTAATACTATAGTCTATGAAGACCCATGCATTTTAATAAATATTATTATGCATGAGGATAGAACATTGTGCATTAGAACAAGGAGGTGACGATACCACCCTCCTTGACTTCGGTACCAGTAAGACCTGCCTGCAAGTAATAATAGCAGAAAAACTATCCCCGTTTGTCAGCTTAAATTTCCAAAAATATATATTAAATCTAAAAGTACACCTCAGATTTTCATAATTTTATTATGCATCCAAGAAAAACTACGATGGCAAGGACATATCAATGATGACGATGCAATCGGGTAGCATCACCATCGCTAACGCCACCACCATCGTCATCACCATCACCATCGCCACTGCCATCGCCACCACCAAGACCATCATCAACGCCAACTGCTTCAGCACCTGATTTGACTGTTATAATGCCCTCATTAGAAGCCATATTGGAAACATTAAAAGGACCTTCAATAGCTAATACCAAAGAAGAGCAACCTCAACTTGAATAAAGAAATCCAACGGAGCCCAAAGGTTCTGATTATAGACAATCAAAAGAAGATATTTCTAAAGCGCTGCAAAAGATCAAACTCCCAGTTTTTTCAAGAGGACAAGCAAGAGAACGTGTCGAAGCATGGCTAAAAGGAACAAATAGATGTTTTGCGTTAAGAGAATACTCTTCTACCTCCAAGACAAAGATTGCCATCTTTCAATTAAGGGAAAGTGCCTTGGTTTGGTGGGGAAATCTGGAAAAACAATTACACTTCACAGCAGATAATGTCCCTTAGGAGTTGTTCGAGGAAAAATTTCATGCTAAATACTTACCAGCTTACTATCAAGAGCGAACGTCAAGTTGAGTGCTTCGTATATGGATTAAATCCTCGAATCAAAGGCCATGATTAGGATGTGGAAGCCATCATCAGTAGCCGAGGTAGTTGAATGTGGTTGTTATGCAAAGGAACATCTAAGGATAAAAAGAGATATCAGGGCTACAGAACCCCCTCAGCTAGGATTTCCACGAAAGACTCCCCAAAATTTCTTCAAGTAGCTCAAGACCACCTCCTTATGGTAATAGATTTACCCCAAGAGGAGTAGGAGAAAGAGCTCCCATGACAATTAATACTATAATTGTTGAATCATCAAACACAAATCCATGGAAATCTCGAGGAACTGCTAATAGAGGAAGTGGCACAAGAGGACGAAGTTTCTTATCTAGAAAATTCGTGCTAAAAACTTACCACCTTACTATCAAGAGCAACAAGCCGAGGCCTTTCATACAGTAGTTCAAGGTAACAAAACAGTGGAAGAATATGAGATAAGGTTTATGGAGCTTGTGAAATATATTCGTTATCTAGATACTAACGAACATCAAGTTGAGCGTTGCATATATGGATTAAATCCTTGAATCAAAGGCCATGGTTAGGATGTGGAAGCCATCATCAGTAGCCGAGGGAGTTAATGTGGTTGTTATGCAGAGGAACATATGGGGATAAAAAGAGATACCAGGCCTACAGAACCCCCTCAGCTAGGATTTCCAAGAAAGACTCCCCGAAATTTTTTCAGGGGAAGTAGCTCAAGACCACCTCCTTATGGTAATAGATTTACCCCAAGAGGAGTAGGAGAAAGAGATCCCATGACAATTAAATCTATAATTGTTGAATCATCAAACACAAGTCCATGGAAATCTCGAGGAACTGCTAATAGAGGAAGTGGCACAAGATGACGAAGTTTCTTATCTAGAAACTCACAATCTGACTCAAGGGGACTATCCCAAGTTAATTGTTGGAGATGTGCAGGACCGCACTTTCAACGTGATTGTCCAAAAGCTTCGCCAAGTATAATGCATAGAACAGGAAAAGACTCATCATCAAATACCCAAGGCAATCATAGAATCCATGCAGTAGTCAACAACAACCAAGCAGAACATCAGTCGACTGTAGTGGAATCCTCAGGTACTATTAATGGTATAAAACTCAAAATCTTATTTGATATTGGTGCAATTAATAGTTTCATTTCATCATGTGCATTAAATAAATGTGAGATGGCAACCCACAAGCAAAACCATTTCAGACAAGTAGAAATGGCTTCAGGAGAACTTCAATCTGTAGACTTAAGTGTGGAAGAATGCAAAATTGATTTAAGGATCTATTCAACTAAGTTAAAAGTTTATGTCACAACCCTAGAAACTTATGACCTCGTCATAGGTATGGAGAGGTTAGAAGCTCATCAATCTTGGGTAGATTGTTGCGGGAAAACAATTCTCTATATGAATGATGAACGAGAAACAATCCAAATCCAAAGTATTAAGAAGAAAGTGCCTTTACGCTTCATCTCAACAATGCAAATCAAGTGTTTCTTAAGAAAAGGTTGTCAGGTATATGCAGTTCAAAAAGTAAGCAAGGAGAAAGGACTGTCCTTAGAACAATATCCCGTATTATCTGAATTTCCAGATGTTTTTCCAAAGTAACTACCAGGATTACCTCCCGAAAGAGAGTTGGATCTCACCATAGAATTGAAGCCTAGCACAAAACCAATCTCTAAAATCCCTTACAAAATGATAGCCCCAGAACTTCAAGAATTACAAATTCAGTTGAAGGAACTATTGGATAGAGGACACATTCGACCCAGTATTTCACCTTGGGTGCTCCTATAACTTTTGTCAAGAAGAAGGATGGTTCCTTACGATTATGCATAGACTATCAAGACTTAAGTCGAGCTACAGTACAAAATCGGTATCCAATGTCTCGAACTGATGACCTCTTCAACCAAATGAAAGGAGCTGCCATATTTTCAAAAATCGATCTACGATCAGGCTATAATCAATTAAGAATTAAAAAAAGCGATATCTCTAAGACTGCATTCCGAACATGCTTTGGGCATTATGAGTTCATTGTGGTACCATTTGGGTTGACTAATGCACCAACAGTGTTCATGAACCTTATGAATAACGATTTCTGCAAATATCTCAATCAATTTGTACAAATCTTCTTAAATGATATTCTCATCTACTCTGAAAATGAGAAAGAACATAAAGAACATTTACGGATAGTATTATCTTGCCTCAGAGAACACCAGTTATATGGAAATTTATCCAAGTGTTCTTTCTTTCAGAAGAAGAATCATTACTTAGGTCATATCATATCTAGTGAAGGAATCTTGGTAGATCCTGAAAAGCTAAAGGCAATCATGGAATGGTCGATACCAAAAAATGCACATGAAGTGCAAAGCTTTATGGGTTTAGCTGGCTACTATTGAAGGTTTGTAAAAGGATTCTCCAAAATTGCAAAGCCTATCACAACCCTCCAGCGTAGAGGAGTTAGATATGAATGGACTGAGAAATGTCATAGAGCATTCTCTGAACTTAAAAGATTGTTGACCAATGCACCAATCTTGCGAGTACCTGATATGGACAAAGCCTTTACTATATGTACTAATGCATCTAAACAAGGATTAAGTGCAGTATTAATGCAGAACAAAGGTGTAATAGTGTATGCCTCAAGAAAATTAAAGCCTCGTAAAAAACTCTACGCCACGCACTATTTAGAGTTAGCCATTGTAATGCTAGCTTTAAAAGTATGGAGACACTATCTAGTAGGGAGAAGCTTTTTGCTCAAAAGCAACTATTGAAGTCAAAAATATTTATTTACTCAAAGAGACTTGAATTCTAGGCAAAGACGTTGGAGTTAATTCCTAAATGAGTACGACTTTGGAATTTCATACATTAAAGGAAAAGCAAATGTAGTGGCAGATGCTTTAAGCAGAAGACTTCGGATATTTTCCATCATACCTATCAAGATAGACTTGAGGCAACAAATACTAGAACATCTCTTGAGAGACGGTTGGTATATAAAGTAAAATACGAGCTTGATAATAAAAACCCAAAATAACCTAAATTTGAGGGATATGAACTAGAAGATGATGGAATTTTGTGATTCCATGGAAGAATATACATTCTTGATAATGGGGATCTCTGAGACACCATCCTTAAGGAAGCCCACAGAGCATTGTATTGTGCACACCCTGGTGTAAAGAAAATGTATGCTGATACAAAGGAACTCTTCTTTTGGGCAGGCATGAAACGTGATATTGTCCAATTCGCTGCAAAATGTATTGAATGTCAGGAAGTGAAGGTTGACCATTGTCATCTAGCAGGTCTCCTACAGCTTCACGATTCTCCTATGACCAAATGGGAGATATTTGCATTGGATTTTATCGTCAGTCTACTTCTTACTCCACAAAGGCATAATGTCATTCTAGTTGTGGTGGATAAACTAACGAAAAGCACCCATTTCATCCCCGTAAGAGATACTTACAAAATTGTTGACATAGCTCGTGTATTTATAAATGAAATTATCAGATTTCATGGAGTACCTAAGAAGATCATATCAGATAGAGATTCACGATTTACTTCAAGATTTTGGGCTTGTATGCAATCAGCCTTAGGAACTCAGTGAAATTTAAGTACAACTTATCATCCCAAGACTGATGGACAAACAGAAAGTGTGAATCAAATACTAGAAGATATGCTGAGGATGTATGTTATGGACCAACAAAAACACTAAGAAAAGTACTTGCCCTTAATCGAATTTGCATACAATAACAGTTATCGTAGTTCAATTGGAATGCCCCCATTTGAAGCATTGTATAGCATACATTGCAGGACACCATAAAGTTGGGACAGTTTAGAAGATCGGGTGATAGTGGAGCCAAAATTAATTCAAGAGATGGAAGAACAAGTAAAACAAATTAGACAACGGTTAAAGGAGGCACAAGATAGACAAAAGAGTTATGTTGATGCTCACAAGATAGAAAGAAATTATAAAGTAGGGGATCAGGGTTTTGTCTGCATCAAACTAAACAAAAGCACTATATGATTTAGAAAAGGCACAACGTTGTCACCCCGATTTATTGAGCCATTCAAAGTTCTGGAAAACGTTGGACCTATTGCTTATCGTCTTGCACTGCCACCCCACTTGCTTAAAGTTCATAATGTATTTCATGTATCTGTATTAAGACATTACATAGCTGACAAATCTCATAACCTTCAATGGAAGGAACTACAGGTATGAGACGAGGGACCCATCTCGGTTGAACCATTACATATACTGGAACGTAGGGTTCGACAGCTCATGAACCGCTGGTAGACCAAGTTAATGTCCAGTGGGACATGTATAGCCCTGGATCAACTACCTGAGAAGATACGGAGACCATATGTCGAAGATATCCCAACTTGTGTTGATTTTAACGAACTTAAAACCTTATTTTGTATATGACTACTTATTTTAGTTAGATACTTAAGACTATCATTTTGAACTATCACTTGTAAAAAATGAATTTTATTTCGCTAACACATGGATACCTATAAGAAATATGTCATTCACTTAACGTTGTTGGTACATGGTATATGTTATCTGATTAACTCTGTTGGTATGTGTATACCAATATGAAATATGTTATTTAATTAACATTGTTGGGATATAAATACCAATATGAAGCTTGCTATAAAATCTAAATCGCAAATTACGGTTATGAATTAAGATATCTATAATTTTATTTCATTTATACATATCGATATGATTCATGAAATAGAAATAAAAGAATGATTAAATGTTAATATGAACGCTAATAACATGAGTTGGATATGGCCAAGTATGTTATACCGTAAATAACATGTATGAATTATACAAAAACGATTTAGTTTGAATATATTGATGCATATGTTATAATGTATGGACAAGTGTTTACGTTGCAAATAGCATTGTTACCAAAATGACCACGTGTAAAGTTTTGTAGATGTTCTATGCTAAGAGCAATTTCACTTTTCTCACAGCAATCATACAAGTAGTTAAGCAAAATGCAAATAGAACATATAAGCAGATCTTACAGAAGACAAATCAGAAACAGGAAAAATGTGTGTGTTTGTTTCGGCGGTCAACAGGATGCTTCAACCAGCAAAGTCTCCTTTGGTCAGCCAACCCAGCATGTGTCACAACAACCCTCCAACCAGTAGATGAGTCAACCCAAGTCAGTTCTACAAAAGTCAACGTTGTCCT